>VNJV01012647.1:15995-37143 GCA_008042635.1 Drosophila nikananu
TGGACGTTGATGCACTAAGGTCAGTACATTCAAGTGGCCCGTATGACACCAAGCACGTGCCTGTTCGTGTTAGGTGTTAGTGGGCGCGAAAATGTGAAATAATAGGAAAGGTGTACGAGGAAGTGACTACTGGCGTGCTGCCAGATTGTTTGCCTGCATGCGTTCTAAGTGGGTTAGTATTAAAGTTGTTAGTTTGGAAAGGCTATCTACATTTGATGTTATTATGTACAAGTATACGCGGATGAGGTGCCTGACTTACAAAGATTAGAATCACTTTCTAAGAGCAGTTCAATTTACAACCCAGTCCGACTTTGCTTCTGCCTAGAAATCTATGTCGAATGGGGATGGCTTTTTGTATGATCCCCAGTTTCAGCAAAGCGGCAAACGAGCGATTTAGGTAGCTGAATCGACCGCTGCTCCGAACATGATAAAATGCTGTGGTTTTGCTTTGGGCGATATTTCCCTTTCGGGGAATACGACTCGCGATAAAACATGTGATTAATTCTCCGCAAATATCTTATGGTTTGCTGTTAAAAAGATTCATAATTACCTAAAAAGTGTTTTTGTTTTAGGAAGGTAAACAATTTTAAACAAATTTAACAGGAAAGTGTTTCTTCAGGTCGGAGTTAAGTTGAAAATAAGCAAAATAAATTAATTAATGTTAAACAATTTTTTACAAATTTTATTTCAAATGGATACCATCTACAACAAGAAAGGAAGCTAACTTCGGCATGCCGAAGTTTAAATACCCCTTGCGTAAGTCGAAGAAGAAGAAATATGTTTTGACTTTTTCGTTTTCTCGGGTACTGACATAAGATAAATGTTGCGAACGAGAAATGTTGCGAGCGAAAAATGTTACGAACAAACTAAATGAATTAATATATATTCCTATGACAGCTATTTGATATAGTGGTCCTATTTGAATAAAATTAAAAACGAAATTTTGAAATAATACAAAATGGCCATATCTCAAATTTTATGAACATTTGTTACAAATTTAATACGTTGTAATTTTTCCCTTCAAAATTTTCCGATTGTTCCTACGACAGCTATATGATATCGTAGTCCGATTTTGATCAAACTAAACCCGAAATTCTAGAATAATACAAAAGAGCCATATCTCAAATTTTATTCAAATATTGTAAAAATTGGCCAAGTTATAATTTGTTGCATTAAAATTTACCGATCGTTCCTATGGCAGCTTTATGATATAGTCGTCCGATCCGGCCCGTTCCGATATAGCAGTGAGAGCATATAGAAGACTATCTGCAAAGTTTAATCCAGATAGCTTCAAAACTGAGGGACAAGTTTGCGTAGAAACGGACGGACAGACAGACAGACAGACGGACATGGCAAGATCGACTCTGCTGTTGATGCTGATCAATAATATATATACTTTATAGGGTCGAAGATGTCTCCTTCACTGCGTTGCAAACTTCTGACTAAAATTATAATACCCTGCAAGGGTATAAAAATGACGTGCTCATGACACTGTAAAAAATTGAAATGGTACCATTGCAATGGTATAAAAATTGTATTGATGTTTTCCAAACAGCCAAATGTTGTTGGTATATCTATTTAATTTTAAGATAATTTTAGCTACTTGTATATCGCATTCGCGAATATGCAAATTCGCGAAAATGGTGGACACACCAAAGTGCAACAACGTCATTCTGAATACCAAGTCAAAGTGAATTTAATAGGAAAAAGGTATGTAGTTAACTTAAAATAATAATAACTATATCCTCTAATTATTAGCAATCGCAAATTTTTATTATTTCAACATTATTAATGTGTTTTCGTTTTCTGACCCTTTTTTCTGTATCCGTCTGTTGACTTGTGTCTCGTTTGTGTAAATATATGCGTGGGCGTCTTTAGCCGTGATCACATGTTCTTCTTTTTTCAGGATTGTTTGTTTGTTATTGTTAATCGGAAAGGGAGTGAATTAGAGGCACGAGGACTACATCTGTATCCTTGTGTGGCAGGTGTAAATATTTAAATGAAATATTCGAAATTGGATAACTTTTCATTGCTTCCTATTGTAGAACTCGGCATTGGTAGGATAAACAAATCTCTCTTGTTTTTAAATCGATTTATGCGTTCTACCTGTATAAAGTACATTCTGTTGAATTTTTACCTGTCCCTCAAACTAACTGTTTAATTGTACCTTTCACACCTTGCGATGAACCTTAAAGAACTAAATTATTTGTTTACCTATTTAATAATTATATTCATTGAATTCTCTGCTATGGATCGTAAATTTCAATTCGACCAACCCACGTCATTCCGTTCCTGTGAGAATTTTCTGCAATGGAGAGTAAGAACATAAAACAAGCTCCACCCCATTCAAAAACTAATTAATTTTTCTTTTCAGAAACCTCGATTGCTATGAAAGCCAAATTAATTTCATATATGGAGGGCATTAGTAAAAACTATATGGCACAAAAATGGAGTTCCCAGTAAACATCGAGGAAGTAATCCAGGAACTGAAACAAAAGGTTCGGGAGTCTCCAGTCATGTAAATTGTTTACATTTTTACTCATAGATCAAGGCATTTCCCAAAATGGTTGGTCCGGAAGGACTAGAAAAAAATCTGGAGAGATTTTTTACCAGGGAATTAATAATGCGTATGAATTACGCGAGAGACAAGACAAGATTGGGCTAGAAACTTGTTTGGTACGTATTGCTTTATATGAGATTATTTTAATTTATAACTGGTATTTTATTACATTTTTAGAAGCATCACGCATCGAGTGTTGAAATTTTAAGGATTATGTAAAAACAGTGCGCGAGGCCTTGGGAAGAGCTAAGAATCGGTTTTACAAGGCCAAGGCGAAGAAATTTAAACTCGACAATGCGCATGAATAATGCATTTTGACTTATTTACTTACATATTAGTTCTTAGTTTAGTTTTAATTTTTTTTTTTTTTTTATTTATTTTATTATTTATAGTTTCAGGTTCTTTATATATATATAATAATATTCGACAAGTTCCTTATATAATAATAAAAAGATAAATATGCAGTGTAATAAGAATAGAAATAAAAAACAAAAAAAAAATTTAATTTCTGAATGTTTTATTTTGGTTTATTTTTATACTCCATATTCATAGAGAAATACCCTATGAGATCTCACGGTGAATTTCATGGTGAGCCGAGCAGCGACGGTGGCACCATGAATTACTCCGCTCACGCGCTAATAAAAGCGAATGAGCCTTTTACATAAAAGGAAATGCTCTATGCCATGAGCGGTTGGCATGAAAAGCACACAGAGTTCATGGTGGCAAGTCCCACTGGGAAAGCTCTTAGTCATGCCCAGGTGTTTCGATAACATAATTTACGGAGGGGCCTGAAATCGTGGAAGACGAGGGCGGAGCGGGAGACCAGTCGAGGTGCGGACTGACACGAATGAAAAGCGTTTGCGCGCTCTAATCCGTGAAGATCATTGTTTAACAGTTCGAGTCAAGTCTTTTTTCGCTAAGAACTCCAAATATTGCGAAAACGAGTCAACAAGGTGCGGCCAGACATCTCTCGTAACTGGATCCTTTATCACAACAACGGGCCGTGCAAAAATCCCTCAGCGTGTCCAAGTATTCGGATTTTAAAGTAATTGCCTTTGCAACAACCGCTTATTCGACCGATATGTCACCTTGTGGCTTTTTTTTGTTCCCTAAAACAAAATCGGGGGTCGGATGTAACGAAGCTTGGAAAACGCGCTGGAATCCATGTGTAGCATCCCAAGGGGACTACTTTGAAGGAGAAGGAAGAGTTGTAGAATAATTTTGAAATAAACGGTTTTTATGAAATCAGTCTCATTACTTAATTGTCACACCTCGTATATCGGCGCAACTGTCCTCTAAAGATAATGTTTCTAATAACGGATGCTTCTATGTACAGTTAGGATGTAAACCGAGATTTATTAAAATGCCTATATCTTTAAATATTTTTCATAGGAAATATAAAAAAAAATGTTTCAATATTGTCCTGATTTATGGTATTTAATTTAATAGCAGTTAAGTCGACTTGCCTGAGAATTATTAATAATATATTTACATCACTGCATAAAAGATATATGCTTCTAAGTGTGACTAATCTTTAATAGCTTTGTGGCGAATAAGTATTTAAAAATATTTAATTATATATTTTTTTAATATTGTTTTAATTGCAGCAAAGCTTTACTTCGAACTGGCCTCGACTACTATGGTTAGCAATAGATCAAAAAGGTATTCATTTACTGGAGCATCGTTCAAGGAATATTTTGTGTACTCACGACTACGATTCGGTAATATCATTTTCGCCTAATTTAAATTCCTTAATGATATTTACGGGAACGGAAAAGAAACAATCGAAAGTGATATTAAGTACTTCTCAGGTAAACACCATTCATGTTGTTAATATTTAAATATACCATATTACCGTATAAATTTAAATTATTATTTATTATTAATTATTTCGATTTATTAAGATACTAACGAATTTTCGATTACTTCGGGCCAATAAACAATACTCTTATGTTTGTATGGTAAAATAACTATAGTTATTAAGTGATTAGCGTTAACCGAGTCAATTTAGCCAATGTCCAATGACAATGTGCACCGGTTTATTTCTACGCAGCCAGTCTATTTATTCAAAGGGAATTTAAATCAAATTGTCTATGTTTTTTATCGAGTGGGCTAAACCGTAATTCTCAATAAACGTGGTTTAATTAATTAATTAATAGTATAATTTAATTTGCATTATACAGTAAGTTTATTCAATTAGCCAGTTTTGCAATTACTTCTTCTGCCTAATGATTCTAAAAGCAAATTATTAAATAGTAAACTAGTATATAGTATCTTTTAACCAGCTGTTCATGCCAAAAAGGCGCTTACTTCCCAGAAGCAGTGGGATCCAGTAAACTCTTTTTCTCTCTCCCTGTTCCTCCGGGTTTCAGTCCGTCGAGCTTTTCTCATTAGTTTTTGGCATCCGATTTGCTACTATTTTTGTGACAAGGAATAACAAATGTTTCTTTCCAAACCAGGAGAAAGTGGGGGTTTCTAAGGACATGGTAAAGAATTTCAAAAGGGAATTGCACAGGGAGTCTGCAAAATACCTAAGCACACAGCCAGGTATACAGTCGGTGAAGATCTAAGATGAAGGACTGAAGATTCTGGACTATGTGGACTAGACTGGCCCTTAAACATAAATTTCAAACCGCCGGGCAGAATTTATTTCTACTAGGGCCGATCGGATAATGTTGAATGGCCGCCAAATTGCCCCAAAGTTGGAAAATTTGGTTAATATGGAAATATTACGTATACGTAAACATTTTTTTTTTCTAACTTCTTTAAAAATGGTTTTCCGACTTATTCTTTTGTTTATTTGTAATATTTAGTATAACTGATTATAGCCAGAATAAGTTACAAGCACATAAAAATGATAAACGCCAATAAAGTGTGTTAATTTAATTATTGCTAATGTATTTCTATATATTTACACACATTTTTCTGAACATAGTTTTATAGGTCTTTTTTACAATGTGATGGATATGTTTTGCGATAACTCTCAACAAATTGAAGAATAAGTTGTTTTTCATCCTCATTTTTTGTCAAAATTCGATTGTAGTCCTTCATAAATTTTATGCCACGCTCAGCAGTATCGTTGACAACAAGCAAACCAGCACAAAAATTAAATAACTCGATGTAATCGTAATTTTCTGTCCAGGTTAGTGGATCATGTTTTTGGAAACTGCTGGATAGCCCGAATGCATCGAAAAAGTAACTGCTTTTGTAACAGATGAAGTCACTTATAGAGCTGCATCGCAAGTTGTTATTGTCTAAAATACGCCTTTGCTCCAAAATCTTTATTTTCGGCTCCTCTGCTTTTAATTGGTTAATCATATTTCTTTTTTCATCAACTGTCACTGTAGGATGGAAAATGCTAAGGCAGCTGCTTCCGGCGATTAATACCACAAATGACTTTTCATTTTGTAAATTATTTTTTCAGACACCACAATATCAATGTCTCCGTACATAAGGGTATATTTCACAAGCTGCAAGTTCAAGTTTGGAGCACTGATTGCATTTGTACATTCATGCCATACTTTCATGTACAAAAGTATAATAAATAAGCAAATATCTCTCATCTTTCATCTCTTGCTTTCACAAATTAAATTGACCGCGGAATAAAAAAATTGTAAGACTGTAAATTGCTTTACCCATAAACCTGGCGTTGGGCGTTGAACTGCAACATCGAAAAGTGTAGTTTTCTCCAAGAAAAGCGAGTGACAAATGAAGAAGTTCCTGATAATCTGCTCTGCTATACGATTTTAGCTGCAGTTGCAAATGACAAAACTGTTTAAGAGAAAGCTCCTGTTCCTGGGTTATAATTTTGCGAATTACAGGATCATCCAATCCAGAGTTGTAAAGCTTTTGGTTTTATCTTGGGCCAAGCTGCTGCGAAACGGTTGAACAAAAGTACCTCGGGAGCACTGCTTAAGGCATACTTAAACTCAAAAACGCTTTTCAAAATAAGCTCATATTATATATGTGATGTCGGCAAGGAAATTGAAGAAGCTTTTTAAATAAAAATTTTTGAAGAGAGACAGTTGCTCCTAATTTAGATCCCGTATTTGATGAAGTTGTGTCAAAACTCATTGCGCCGATTTTGTTTATAATATTCCACTTGATTAACGCGTCAAGTACAGCCTTTGCAATGTTTTCCCCAGTAGAAGGTTCAATGATAGCAGCACTTAGAAATTTAGATATGCCATTGTAGCTAACCAGAACTGCAATGCGATCTACTTTTTGTGTGCCAACAATATCATCCATTAGTTTACCATCCCAATGAACGACCATTGAACGTGCATTACTGACCTAAAACAAATGAATATGTAAAAAACATACATTTCTCGATTTAATGGTTTACTCACTTCCTCGCTAAAATCTGAAATTGTGCTTGTTAGAGCAAGCTCTCGGTACTTTCTTCTTGCGTTTTGTACTGAATTTCTATTTAAAATGAGACTGTTTAGGTCTACTCCGAATGCTTCAGCAGTTGCCGTCAAAATATGAAGAGCTTTTCTTTTGGATACATTGGCATCATCAAGAGCAGCTGCCAGACGTGCGGTTATACAATCCTTACTTCCTCGAGTAACTGGTTCCGTAGTGTCAGTGTTAATAGCATTATCATCACATTCAGAATATTTAACATCTAAAAATGGTTACATCACATATGTTTATGTAAATACTACAAGTATTGTATTTGGCGCCAAGTAGTTTCCGTTTATATTATATTATATTATTCGTTTTATACCAGCGATAGCACGCGGCATCAATATCTGCTTTCGCCACATATTTTTTATGTTTTAATGTTTTTAATAAATATTGTTGTGATTTCTCCTTAATTATATAATGCAATTATGATAAACAAAAAATATTTTTTTTAAATATAAACAGAAAACGAAATGTTATAGTCATAAACCATTTTTAAAGAAGTTAGAAAAAAAACAAGTAAGAAAGCTTCAGTCGTTCGTGAACGACTGTTATATACCATGTACCAAAATATATCGCCTCTTTTGCCTATTGCGACTTTTGCCTATTAGAGAAATGTAAACAAACTCGCTCTTTGCAAAACCACCACCATCTCATGCACTTGCGTGTGCAAGACAGAGACAGAGATAACCCCTCCTCTCTTTTTTGCGCACGGGAGTTAGTTTCTTGCGCTCATCAGTTTTGTTGTTGTTTTTGGGATGCACCTGTTGCTAGCTGCCAAATAGATAACACACTGATAAGTAAATAACTTTTGTGTTTTTCATCCGATTTTTACCAGATTTTCGGTATTGATACATGTTCTACTTATGCATGCCTATGCACAAAAATAAAGATAGACGGACAGACGGACAGACAGACATGGCTAGATTGACTTGGCTGTTGATGCTGATCAAGAATATATATACTTTATGGGGTCGGAAATGCTTCCCTTCTGCCTGTTACATACATTTTCACGAAATTAATATACCTTTGTACCTACGGTACATGGTATAAAAATGTTTACGTATACGTAATATTTCCATATTAACCCAATTTTCCAACTTTGGGGCGATTTGGCGGCCATTAAACATTTTCCGATCGACCCCAAATTTTTTGTAGGTTGTTTTGGGCCCTAGTAGAAATGAATTCTGCCCGGCGGTTTAGAAAACAAAAAAAAAATGTTATAAGGGCCAGTCTAATGTGAACTGAAGTCAGTGGAATTCGAGTAAGTGATTTAAGAAAAATTTCCTCAAACAGATCGGCAACAGATCATTATTTACGGTTGTATTTTTTAAAGAAAACGAGAAAGGAAATTTTAAAACTGTTTTGGGTCCTAAGAGATCTGGGCCCTACAACGAGTAAAATAATTCTTTTAACACTGCGCGTTCCTCACGGTAAATCTTGACCGAGCCGATAACTAAGAGGATAAGACAGTGTCAAAACCGGTAGATTTAAATTTTGTTTACAGCCTAGATTTTTTATTTTTAAGGCGACTCAAGTCATTCGAAAACCAAAGACGGAACACATTCAGTAAAAAATGTATTCCTGGCATCCACGGCTTCAGCGTCAGAGCATGTGTATAAATCGGACCAATTAAAATCAGATATCAAGTTTTTCAGACGTTCTAAGTCCCTCTTGCGAAAACAAAGGACTTTTTTAACTAAAAAGCCAGATATATTCAGTAAGTCAGTCCCAGTGTCTAGTGTCATATCGAAAGTAGGATGATAGGGATCTTCGGGTAGCGTCAACCGCGCCACCCTGGCTAACCTGTCTCTTGCCGGATCTGAGACAAAACAGAGATTAAGCAAGCGCTCAGGGAATTTTTGTACATGGTTGATTTGAGACAGCGAAATGTCGGACAAGGCAGCCGATATATCGTGAACACGGCTGGAAAAACTCAGAATCTCCTTCCTTTTTCTGTGAACACAATAAAATAGGATGCAAACGAGAGACTATCAGAATACAATTTGGGAAACTTACTTTACAAGGGTCTTGATCCTGAGGTCGATGGCTGTGTCGTAGAGCTGGAAAACCATTGATGGCACTATCGATACTATTGATGTTTTTCAGTTTTTTCAAAACATCGAGAGTTTTCGAAAACAATCGATGGTTTTGCCGCACTAACACCAACACATTAATGCAGCGAGAGAGACAAGTAAGCTAATCAATTTGATAAGGAATAGAAATTTTTGTTTTCTTTTTCAGATTAGAAAAAAAAATAATTAGATCATATCCTTTTCTCATTTTTGCTCCTTTTGTAATAAATCGATAATACATATGCATCTCCCAGTTCCGGAATTTCGACCTTTTCGATGAGGAAATTTTTAATATAGAGTTACAGGAAGAACAAGATTATTCATTCTAAAAATATGTAAATAATATAGATCTTATAAAAAGTTAATAAAGTTAGGTTTTTGTATTTAATAAAAAAAAATTCACAATTGGTTTAATTTTAAGGTCATTCCAATAGTTTGAATGAGAGGCAAAAAGGGGCGTGGTCACACAAACCCCAAATTGTTTTTACAAAGAAAATCTTTAAAGTTCCATATCTGTAGTACCGGCAGCACAACTAAATTGTGAGAATAATAACAATTAAATACACTAAACAGAATAGCTGCACACGAAAAGAACGGAGACTTTATTAATCACAGAATGACAGAAAAAGCTTTCTCTCTTCCAAGTAAACGGATGTGCTCTTTTCTTGCGCTCTCGTTTTGTTTTTGGATTAAAACAACCGAGGTTTTATTTAAATCTTCTATTCTGTGATTTATAAAGTTTCCGTTCACTTCGTGTGAATGCAGCTATTTTTGTGTATTTAATTGTGATTATTTTCACAATTTTAGTGCTGACGGTGTTTGCTTTGCATTTTTTCGCATTCCTCTTTGTGCCTTCTCCGTATAGTTTGCGCTGTCGCGACAGCTAAACGTTAAGCTCGCTCCCACGCTTACCCGCTTACCCGCTCTCTCGATATCCCTCTCTCTCTGTGAAGCTACACTTTTCTTATCTATTCATACCTAAAGGTACAGTGGTAAGTCCCCATAATGTTTCGCTAAAACCTGTAAAAAGGCTATTACTGCTGATGATCTTACAATCGGCTGCTGGCTGTGCGACAACATTGTGCATGCCAAGTGCATTGGTGTCTTAGGACGGACGGAAGAGAAATTATGTATTTTATGCGACAAACCAGGAGCGGATTTAGTGCCGTATTATTGAGTTTTCGTAAAACTTGTGATATGTTCTTGGCTCTGGATACTCAATTTAATAGCCTAAAGCTATTGGATGAGTTTTCCAGGCGCAAAAAAACAGCAACTGGTCTGCTGCATTTAGGCGGATCTCAACAAGCAGCGGCGGACTCCCAACTGCAACCTCTCTTGAAACAGCCCTCGACCTCAGAATCAAGTTAAAGAGTTCTGAGATCGAATGGTAAAAAAGATTCGGTAGCCGTATGTGCTGCGGCCGTGATATCCGTTTTGTCCCCGGGGGGTCTCTAATATTGACCCCTCAAAGCCCCGTCAGTTTACCTACTCAGGGTATCAGGCCCGGACTACCGGCCGATATTGGCAATGCAGAAAAGCAGTCTTCACCGCCGAAAGCCCTCATATATTTGCCTCGCGGCTCTCCCCTGCTCAGACATCTGAAGATGTCATCGCCTTTATCCAAGGCAAAACTAGTGCCGAAAAAATAAAAATAAAGGTGAAAGAATTCACATTTTCTTATGCTAGGGATATTTCATCTTTTAAAATAAATGTCCCTAATGAGCTCTTTGAAACAATATGCTCTACCCATTTCTGGCCTGAATATGTTGTCGTCAAAGAGTTCGAAGCTAAGAAAAAGAAACGGCGGCCTGTAGGAATAAGCCTTCCCAGGCCCTACCAGACCACTGCGCCCTCTACGACATCCGCTTCAAAAAACTAATTACTATCAGAATGCAAGAGGCTTACGTAATAAGCTTCCTAAATTCTGATAGTCTTAATTTTTGCATCCCAGGTTATTGTGTTCTCAGAAACCTGTTTAAAGCCGGAGATTCTGAGCTCCGAAGTTTTTCCAGCTGTGTTCACGATATATCGGCTGGATCGGCCTATCAGATGTGGAGGTGGTGTCCTCATAGCGGCTGACTCCAGACTGGCGTCGAAATTAATATCTTTCGAGGAGTTCAACGATGTTGAAGCTATCAGTAAATGGTAGCTCCATTTTCATTACCTGTTCCTACATTACTCCTATGTCGGCACTTGCTATTATTGGAACCATCTTTCCGCTATCCAGATGGTTTTGAATCGACTTTCGGATACGGATCATTTAGTAGTTCTTGGTGATTTTAATATCCCAGGGGCTATTTGGTCCTCAAATAATTCCACTTATTCACTGGCTGGCTTGCTCGACATTTCGCTGTCTCAAGTCAAGTCATGAACGAAATTCCCTAGAGTGCTTGCATGTTCTCTGTTTTGTCTCAGATCCGGCAAGAGTCAGTTTAGCCAGGGTGGCGCCTTTGACGCTTCCCGAAGATCCCTATCATCCTACTTTCGATGTGACTCTCGACATTGGGACTGACTTACTGAGCATATCTGACAGGCCAGCCAAAAAAGTTCTTTGTTTTCGCAAGACGAACTTTGAACGGCTGAATAACTTTATATAAGATTTTAATTGGTCCGATTTATACATGTGCACTGGCATGGCTGAAGCCGTGGATATTTTTTACAGTGCCATGAATTCTTTCTTTACTGAAAGTGTTCCGTTATACTATCCGCCAACCTCAAATAAGCCTCCTTGGTTTACTAAAGAGTTGAGTCATCTAAAAAATCTAGGCTGTATACTAAATATAAACATTCCGGTTCTAACTCTGCCCTATCTCTTTATTTATCGGCTCGGTCAAGATTTACCGTGTTGTTGTTACAATAATTATTTGACTCGTTGTAGGGTCCAGATCTCTCAGGACCCATAACAGTTTCATAATTTTGTTAACACTAAACGTAAGCCAATTACGCATCCTTCCTCGCTTTCGTTTGAAAATACAACCGTAAAAAACGATCGTGCTGTTACTGATCTGTTTGCGCTTTTTTTCAAACCACTTACTCAACTTCCACTGACTCGAATCAGAGTTATTCTTACATCATCGCCAAATCGAACTTAATTTTCAGTCCTACTTTAGACGAAAGCTCTATTCTTTTAGATCTTCAACGTGTTAAGCCCGTTTATTCGCTAGGTCCCGACGGTATACCTGGCTGCGTGCTTAGGTAGTGTGCCGAAGCCCTGTGCAATCCCCTTCTGAAATTGTTTACCTTGTCTTTAGAAACCTCCCACTTTCCCCTTATTTGGAAGGAATCATTTGTTATTCCTCTCCACAAAAAAGGTAGCAAATCGGAAGCCAGCAACTATATAGGAATCTCTAAGCTGTCGGCCATTCCAAAACTTTTCGAGAAAATCATAACGCCTCATTTGCAGCACCTATGCAGATCCATTAATTCTCCATGTCAGCATGGATTTTTAAAGCAAAGATCAACGACAACCAGTCTTTTGGAGCTCACTTCCTTCATAGTTAAAAGCTTCCATAAAAACTTTTAGACAGACGTAATCTATACTGATTTCATTAAAGCATTTGACTCTGTTAACCATTCTCTCCTTGTTCGGAAACTCGATCTAATGGGATTTCTGGTTGATCTTCTTAGTTGGATCTCAAGTTATCTGAATGGCCGAACGCAAAAGGTCCTCTTTAAAAATTCTTTATCCAATGATCTCAGGGTTACTTCTGGCGTCCCGCAAGGGAGACATTTGGGTCCCCTGTTGTTTACATTATTTATTAACGACCTGCCCAAAGTTCTGATCAACTACAGAGTACTTAATATAAAGACGCTTCCTGACACTCTGATTTACAGATAGATCTTAATCATTTTCAAACATGGTGCCGCATAAACTTATTAAACCAAAACGTCTCTAAATGCAAGCTAATGACATTCTCCTGAGTCGTTCCCAAGCTTGCGACTTACACGCTGAACTGCTGCTCTTTGGAAAGAATCGCTCTCGTAAACTTGACTTTATTGATCATATTTCGTGGATGGTGAATAAAGCCAGAGGTGTGCTTGGTTTCAATAAACGATGGTCGAAAGAATTCAAGGACCCTTATGTTACAAAATTTAATTGAATGAACCCTTTAGAGTCTTATGTGCAAATTATAATGACTTGTACATAATAACTTAAAATGTAGATAGCCTTCCCAAACTAAAAACTTTAATACTAACCCACTTAGTACGCTTGCAGTCAAACAATCTGACAGCACGCCAATAGTCACTTCCTCATATACCTTTCCTATATTTTCACATTTTCGTGCACACTAACACCTAACACGAACAGGCACGTGCTTGGTGCCACTTGAATGTACTGACCTTAGTACATCAACGTCCAGTAAAGAATAGAAAATGTAGTTAAAACCTCGGTTAACTAACACAAGACGAGAGCGCAGAAAAAAAACGCTTCCGTTCATTTGGAAGAAAGAAGGAACAATGATCAGTCCTACCTTAGACAAAAGCTCTCTGTATTTGGATCTTTACCGTGTTAAGCCAGTATATTCACCAGGTCCCGATGGCAACCTTCTCAAATTCTTAACTTTATCCTTAGAAATATCAGATATTCCTCGTATGTCCTCATTACAATAAAGTTGTAACACTGTCTTTTAATTATAATATTTGATCACGCCAATAGGGCGCTTATTTTCCGGAGACAATGTGATCCCGTACACTTGCTCTTTCTCTCTCCCTCTCTTCTAGCTTCGCGACGCATTTCTTGTCTTTCTGTCTCAAAGTCTTCCATTAATTCTTGTTCCAGGATCGTAGTTAGCTTGTCTGTGGTTTTGGTCAGCATTTGGATACCAAACATCAGCTCGAATGGTGCTCTTTGTGTAGTCGAATGAACATGCGAGTTGATTGCTTTTGGACTTCGGCCATTAACCTATACCATTTAGTTGTATCATCAGCCGAAAGTTTACTGATGATGGACAGTATAACTCGCTCCATCTGACCGTTTCCTCTGGCCACTCCAGTTGTCGTCCATACGTGCTGAATCGCATTCTGCTTTACGAACTCCTCAAAAGCGTGTGAGTTGAAAGCTTCTCCTCTATCTGTCACGATCCGAGCAGGAAACCCAAAAATTGTTGACCATTCTTTCAGCTTTTTGATAACTTTATCGGCCCCTGTAGATTTTGTGGCGAACAACCACACAAACTTCGAAGTTTGTAGAATCCATTGGGCCTAGGTGATCCAGATGCATCGTCTGTAACGGTTGGCCTCCTTTGTCGATACAATTCAGGTAACCCTCCTGCTTTCCAATCTTCTTATTGGTCATTATGCACTTTATGCGTGTGGCGATAACCTGTGATACCTTTCGTTCCATGTGCGGGATAAAAAAATGCTGTTGCCGGCTATGCATCGTTTTTGTTATCGCAAAGTGTCCATGCAGATGGGCTTCAGTTATAATCTCATGCTCCATAGTCTTGGGTACAACGAGAAGATCACGACCGTCCACATGTTTGTAGAAAACATCTTCTTTCACTTATATCCTTGGTATGGTCCCCTCTCCAGGATATATAAGATTGCATTAATAAACTCCTCCATACTTTGTGCTGTTACCAGCTGTTACTTCTGTTCCCACCAAAAGAATATTTGGAAATCGGCTTAAGCAGTCAATGCAATTATCTCCTCGGCGCCTATCTTAAATTCAGAATCCTTTTTCAATAGGTTTGTTAATGGTCGGGCTATGTGTGCGTATCCTTTTATAAACTTTCGAATTAATATTCGTCGGGATAGCGAAATGTTTGTCCGCACGAGTCTTTTTGGAGCCAGGCCAAATCCTTCCATCTTGAACCGTATGTCCGAGGAAATCAATCTTGCTTTCCAGAAAACGTCATTTTTCCCATTTTATAATCAACGAAAAACGAGCAGGACTAATTTAGGCTTTTCCAAGCATTCATCTACCGACATGCGGTATATGATATAAATTTGCATTACATCTCGGCCAACAAGATCTGGGAAAACGGCGTTTATAAATCGTATATACGTGGCTGGCGAGTTTGTAAATCCGAAGGGCGTTTTATTGAACTCGAACAGTCCATCCTTCGTTATAAATGCTGTGTATTTTCGGATCGCCTCTTCTACCGGGACGTGAAAAAACTGTTCTCCAAGTCCATGACGAGAAAAAGCTTCGCTGCCTGAAGTTTTTCGAGGACATCATCCATAAGCGGTACTGGGAAGCAGTCTTTTAGAACCATGGCGTTAAGTTGACGAAAGTCAACGCAGACTCTATTGGATCCATCTTTCTTTTTGGCGATGACGACTCTGCTGGCAAAATTCGACGTCGGCTTGCGTACCACTCCGTTTCGCAGCCATTCCGCAACTTGATCTTGAATCGCTTCGAATTCAATCACAGAGTATTGACTGGGCTGGTGTTTAAATGGTATCATCTTCTCCCTTGGAACAATCTTCAGCTTGATTTGCAGGGAGAGATTTCGGTTTATAAGCCATGACCATGGAGGGTATAATTGACTTGACCTGCGGGGAAGTGTTGATTTCAATAACATCTTCTACAACATTATAGATACTTAGCCCATTGTGCGCCTCCTGTTCCACCGGCGCAACCTTCTGAGAAAAGTGGAAATCATTCCGATCCAAAACAACGCAAAACTTTGATATAAAATCGTAGCCCAGGAGACCATTGTATTCCAGTTTGTCATCCGGCACCACGACGAACTTCTGCTGCATCAGCAACAAAATCTCCAATCGGCAATGTTTTCGTGTTGCCCAGACCCCTCAGCATTGATACCGACTTTTGCAACTGGCCCAGCTTCTTATGTACATCAGCGCTGGCGTATGTACGCTCAGCTCGTCGTATGAACCGACAATGACTGTATTTAAATATAAGGCTGCTGCTTTGGTCATTTTATTGCGTGCTTGTACATGTCGTTGCTTTTCATCCAGAACGTAGGCGTCTGCATTTTTTCAAAGTTAAAAAACCACTGCTCTACTGGAATATTCTGCCCATTAAACTCCGGCACCACCTTTGAAAAACATTCTGCAGAAATCATGCTGGTGTTTTGTGGTCTCTAAGCATTCTGGCATTGTATGCTCAGCAGCTTCACAATCTCTTCGAGATTCTTACTGTTTTGCCAAACTTGCTGTTCCATCGTTCCTTCTTTAAGATTATTCAAAGCCGATTTTTCGTCTTCCTTTTGTTTTTCTGTTTCCGACATATACTTTTATTCTCTCCAGTTGCCGATCGTGTGTTATATGGTTGTCCCTATTGCACTGCTGGTTTCGACGGCTCCCACGACTTTTGCACAGCTAAAGGTTTCGCTTCGATGTTCTGTCTCTGTTGCACTGCTGGTCTCTGAACGGTTTTTCTCTGTGTATTTGCGGCTTTTTTAGGCGTATTTCCCCTTCTCATATTTTACTGCACGGCCTTGCACAAATGCAAACTCAGCTTCTTGGGTATTGCGTAACTTTGCATGTTCTTTTTCAGTATCAGCGCATTTAACTGTTCATCAGCACACTTTCAGTCTTTCGATCAGGCACGATCCGGCACGGTTAGGCACTTTTGAGCCCCCAAATAGAGAGATTGTTTATTGTTTATTGATAACAATATGGATATTTCAGTAATAATAACAGCGAATAGTTTAAGTTCTCAGTTCGGCAATTGGTTAAATAAGAGACGACTCAAAAGCAGCTTGGCAACGGCACGATTGGCTCACTAGATAACGGCTTCGTCTACGGCTTTAGTTTACGACTTTAGTTTACGGCTTCAGATTACGGCTTTCTATAACAGCTTCTACTACAGCTTTCTCCAGCTCCTGACTACGGCTTTCTACAACTCTCAACTACGGCTTCTATAACTCTGTCTATTCTGTTCGGCTCTTTTACACGTTCTTATTCTCCGGTGACTCTCGATTGACTCTACTTCTAGTGTTGCCAACTCTTTTCTCCCCAACCTTAAGCTGTACCAATGCTGCCATATGCTCGATATATCACCTGCTTACATATATATAAAGACAGTATATTTTCCTAAAATACATCCAGAATGACTTCCTCCATTTTAAATAAATGTACGGTGACCTGTGACCGTCATGTGAGTCATTTCTCGCGGCGGACACCTTGCCTATTCTTAAGGAAAAGTACGATTATTCCTATTTCATCTACGAACGGTGTGCCGCCCAGCTCATGAAACAGATCGATACAATCTCTTCTAAAGCCGCTCCAGTCCAATCTTCTGCGCCCCAAAATTCCTTTCCGTTTTGTTCTATCTAAATGCCTAGACTAGTGGTGAAGCTCATTCCATAGTTTCCAATTCACCACTCACCAATGATGGTTTCCGCTCAGCTTGGAAAAACCTATCTGGGCGTTTCAAAAAGAATTGAGCGCTGGTGAACAGCCAACTAAAGAAATTACTAAACATGCAGTCCACTGTACATGAATCTCCGGAAGCCTTGAAGGAGCTGCAAAGTACAATACAAAGTTGCCTCTTATCCCTGAATATGTCCGGCCTTCGTACGGATGGGATTGCCTCCTGGTTTATTTGTGTTCCACGAAGCTTCCAAAGCTGACGTTCTCATTATGGGAGCAGTCCTTAACGAATAAAACCGAAATTACTACGTGGCAAAAACTCAATTCATTCCTGACTGAGCGCCATAGAACTCTAGAAACTATAGATTCTATTCAACCTCCTAAGTTGCGCCTCCATCCGTCAGAAACGACACCCTCCAACGCGTCGCCGCGAATACTGAAATCATTCAGTACGAGGATCGTTCCGATATCCAAAAGATGCGATGTATGTTCCAAAGAGAACCATCCTTCCTACGTGGCAAGAACTCAATTCATTCCTGACTGAGCGCCATTAAAACTCTAGAAACTATAGATTCTATTCAACCTCCTAAGTTTCGCCACCATCCGTCAGAAACGACACTGAAATCATTCAGTACGAGGATCGTTCCGATATCCAAAAGATGCGATGTATGTTCCAAAGAGAACCATCCAGTGCGTTTATGTCTATGCTTCCTTCAGATGACGACAGAGGATCGCACCGCTTACTTCCGAAAAAAGCAGTTGTGCTTAAATTGCTCTGCAAGCAGTCATCAAATCCATAATTGCACATGCGCCCATAAGTGCTTCACGTGTCTTGCCGCAGTGGCGACCGATGCCAGTCCTGTGGCCAGGATCACCACACACTTATCCATGTCCACGAGCGCTCAGCGTATCCAACGCCTTCCCGAGCAAAGGCCTCTAATATTCGTACAGAGTATCCTCGCTAGGGGGGCCTCGAAGGTCTTCTTATAATTTTGCTGCGTATCCTAGCAAGGGGGGAAAGAATGTTCACGCCAAAAGGGTGCTTATTTTCCGGAGGCAGTGTGATCCCGTACATTTGCTCTCTCTCTCCCTCTTCCACGGGACTTTCGTCCGCAGAGCTTTCAATCCGCTCTTCCAAGCTAGTTTTAAGTTTTCCTGTTGTTGTTCTAATTTCGATACGAATCAATAAAGACCCACAACGCACGTCGCGTAATACCCCGAAGTTCTTCCGTGTTTTTATTTATCGAGTGCAGCTTTAGGTTCAAGCCACCGCCTTCGAACAATATTGTTTATTATAATATTACTCATTCCATTCGATTATCCTTGTCACTTAAATTAACAAAATATATTTAGTTTTTTTCTGAGCAAAAACACGTCCGATCGAGGTGAGATTCTGGCGGCGACCTTAAGCGAGGAGTTTTCTCATTTCAGCTGCAATCGATTACTCGATTATTCCGTGTATCTTACATATATATAACGCCCATGACTATTGATCTTGACTATTTTACATGGGCCTAAGTACTTTGCTTTTAACTTTAAGCCGGCTCCGTACTGTGTCGGTTTAATAGCTACCAAATCATTGACTCCATACCTCCGTTCTGCCTTTCTTTTAGAGTAAAATGCTTTTTTATCCTGAATATTTTCTGTTACTTCTGTTTCCTTTTTAGCCTCTTCCTAATTCGGTTTTGCTTTCTTCTTTATCTCGTTCGCTTTTTTTGTTTCTTTCCGCTTCTTTGCCTGCTTTTTCTCTTTCTTAGCCCTCTTCTTATTTTTCACTTTTTTATTCTCCTCTGCCTTCTGGTCCTCTCTCTTCTGATGCTCCTTCTCATTCTTCTTTTCAATCACCTTTTTTCGACCAGCTTTCGCATTCACTAATAAGAACTCCATACAGCTCTCAACAATTCTTGTTGTTCTTCTTTTTCACCTTGGAAATATCAAACTCTGAAAGATTTCCCTTAATTATACCTTCCTTGAGCCATTCCTGAACCTGATCATCGACTATCTTTTGATCGCAATAGGCCAAAAAACTTGGATGTTGATAAACCGGCAACTCATCTGTCAGTAAGATCTTCCTTTTCAGTGGCGACCTTCGATTTCTCCTTGTTTTATCATTCTCGACCATCAACTCTATTTCTGAATCTACACCTTTACCTAAAACAGTTCCTGTCTTCGTGACCATCATATCGACGTTTTCCAAAATTGTCCTGCCTAAAATTGCATCAAACTCAATGTCTTCGTCTGGAATCACGTGGAATTCAACCCACATTTCTAAGTCATCGATATTAACTGGCGCTTTGAAGATACCGATAGTCAGCACCTGACTTTCTCTAATTCCTGTCAGAACTCTTTGCCTGCCCATCAAACTGCAAACGCTTACGCCCAGTTTTAAAAATACACGCTAACGCATCGAACACAGCTCAGTCCCTTAAATTCAATATTTGAACAAAATACAGATTTTACCTTCGAACTACAATCAACTGGTTCGTGAACGTGCTGTTGAATTACCGGCCCTGCTTCAACCACGTTTGTAATTTCCTCTGTTTTGACTTGAGCCTCCGCTCTACACTGTACTGCTCGGTGTCCTTGCTGATCGCACTTAATGTATTTCTCCTGTACTGGACAATCTCTCTTCATATGAGACTGATCTACACACCTGAAACATTTCCTAACCGAACCTGTTGTCCTTTTTTTTACTATCTAATCAGCTATCTTACCACCCTGGAAAGCTTACTTATTTTCTGGCTTAGACGAGCAACGTGCCTTTTTATATGCTTCGATCTGCCACTTTAACCCTTTCAGATTTCTAGCTTGATACAGAATAGCTTTATTTGATCTTGCGTCTGGGATTTCTTCTACAAAGTAATTAATCAGACTTTCATCCTCTAAACGTATCGGCTTAGCTATCTCCATTAAAGCATATAGAAAATCATGTAAGGATTCACCCTTATGCTGACTTCGTTTTCCCAATCTGCGATGAATCTCGGCTATAGATACCTGTACTCCGAACTCTAGTAACAAAGCTGACTTCAAACTCCCCCAGTCCTTAATATCCCTCTAGCTATGCACAAACATTTTTGCTGCTCCGCAAAGTAACTGTTTTGCATAAACAAACAAAGTGGGCTCCACAGTAGCCACACAATCTTCCAATTCCTCTATCCAAAGATCTACATTTGGGGACCCGTCCCTGAGAACTTAGAAACGCTGCCTTCGACGTCTTTTAAAGTAAACCACGATCTTGACTGTCCCTGTGCAACTTGGTCATGTTGCCTACCTGCTCTGGCAGGCTCTACGCCAACCTAAAATCAGCAGGCTCACCATCAGTCTCTGACTCACCATTCATGAACCTATAATGAGAGCAATCATTGTTGTAATTCAGCTTTCTGTAGCATTTCTGCTCGTTCTCTTCCTCTTCTTCGTCCGCACACAGCTACCTGTTATGCTTCCAATTGGAATCCGCTTTGCCTGCTTGCAAAGCCAGGTGCCTCAGTTCTGGCCAACAAGGTTACGCTCGCACACACTGCAGATGCTCTTTTGCTCCCGCTCTGCACTTTCTCTCGTCTGCTCCGCTGCTTGTCCACCTCTTGATCCTCTCTGGCCGATTAGCTACTGCTGCTCGTGTTCCAGCCCTGGCCTCACGATATGCGTTTCTCAATAAAACTCGCTACTTTTCTATTTATCCAGCCCATACCGCTGCTTCTCCGAGGTTAAACTCAAACGGGATCACCTGGCCGTCTACGTCTGCCTCCAAATCTCCGTGTTCCAGTTCAGGCCAACACGTTCTTGCCCGCACGCTACCTTAACGCCACCAAATCCGATGTTTTGC
>VNJV01012653.1:0-64317 GCA_008042635.1 Drosophila nikananu
ACATCTTTTGGGACTCCCAGGTGTAGACCCTGTCCTGAATGGTGATCCGGTTGCCATGCAACAACGGATGGCTGTGCTGGCCGTGGATTATTTTGTCATTCAAGTGGATCGCAGAATCCTTGTTGGATTTGTTGATAAGGGTCACCTAGAGGATACAAAAACCTAGAATTTCAGGCGGCTCATTCCCAACTACCCAGACATTTATACTCACCCTGCCAAAGGCGTCGCATGTAATCTCGCAAATCAGGCGCTCCGCGTGCGGTTCCAGGATCACGTCGCAGCTGATGTAGGAGCCGATCTTAAAGGTGCGTCCCTTGGCCGGCACCAAGACCTCAACTCCTTTCTCGTCCACGTAGCGCATCTGAGCGCCATTCAGAGACATTTTTCCAGCGGCCGGTGGAGTGTGAGAGGCGCAGCAACTGCGGCTTGGGTGCGGGGAAAGCGAAAAACCGAATAGCGAAAACGAAGCCTTTGTGGCTAAGAAGTTCAGCCGTCAACCTAGGCCGCGACAGGAAAATCACTTATTCTACCAACTTTTCACTGATTTGTGTTACACTTTAACGCACTGACTTCAATTTCGGCCTTCATTACAAGCGTCCCGATATCTCTTTCTGTGCAGGAATTTTTTTTTGCAATGGACGCGCAAGTGCGGCATGCCAACTTGTGTTCAGCGCGCCACCGCAGGCGTTACATTCGAATTTCGATGCGCGCGGAGCTGTCAACTTGTTTTTTTGTCAAATGCTTGTGCACTTTTCCGCATCGATGTGAGAAATGTTCTGAAAATTAGATTCACTAGGATTAGATTAGATTCACTAGATTTCTTTTTAGCAGGAGGAGTTCTCTTAATCTAACCATGGCATTGACTGCCGCTTCAGTGTTGCAAAACACCTGGCGGAGTACAGTGTTAATTGACTAGCAGGAAAATACGTCAGAGGCGTAATTGCAGATTTTAAAGTTACTGAATTTATACAGAAAAAAAAGTATGAATAAATATTTGGTTCTATCCCAAAAATATATACATGTATTAATAAGTTTTTATTATATTAAGTCATAAAGTTAAATTGTAAGAATCAATTATGTTCACCGCAAATGTAATATGACTATATGACAAATACGGTTTTTGCTGCATGGCATTCCTTATCAGTGAGTTTCCGGTCACACTGTTTGCAACAAAAGCCGGAACAAAAACTAAGTTCGCAAAAAATCTGCAAATATTGGAAAAACCACACCAGCAATGGACTCGGACGCCGCCCAAAAGACCTGGGAACTGGAGAACAACATCCAGACTCTGCCCAGCTGTGACGAGATTTTCCGCTACGACGCAGAGCAGCAGCGCCAGATCATAGACGCCAAGCCGTGGGAGAAGGATCCACACTTCTTCAAGGACATCAAGATCTCGGCCCTAGCGCTACTCAAAATGGTCATGCACGCCCGTTCAGGTGGAACCCTTGAGGTGATGGGCCTAATGTTGGGCAAGGTGGAGGACAACACAATGGTGAGTGGACGAAAGAGGTTAGAGACGAGATGAGAGCCGGTGCTCAAATTAATGCCTTACAGATTGTAATGGACGCATTTGCACTGCCGGTGGAGGGAACCGAGACCCGCGTCAATGCCCAGGCCCAGGCTTATGAGTACATGACCGCCTACATGGAGGCCGCCAAGGAGGTGGGCCGCATGGAGCATGCTGTTGGATGGTACCACAGCCATCCCGGTTACGGCTGTTGGCTGTCTGGCATCGATGTGTCCACCCAGATGTTAAACCAGACGTACCAGGAGCCATTTGTGGCCATCGTGGTGGATCCGGTGCGCACTGTTTCCGCTGGCAAGGTTTGCCTTGGCGCTTTCCGCACATATCCGAAGGGCTACAAGCCACCAAACGAGGAGCCCTCGGAGTATCAGACCATACCATTGAACAAAATCGAGGATTTTGGCGTCCACTGCAAGCAGTACTATCCACTGGACATTAGCTACTTTAAGTCGGCCCTCGACCGCAAGCTGCTTGACTCCCTGTGGAATAAGTACTGGGTGAACACATTGGGTAGCTCGGGGCTGCTAACAAACACAGAGTACACCACTGGCCAGATTATGGACCTCTCTGAAAAGCTCGAGCAGAGTGAGAACTTTTTAGGTCGCGGTACATAACAATAAAATTCCATGATTCTTTCTTGTTAATAATCAGTCTTGCACTCCACAGGTACCGATGTCAACGAGAAGCGCTCCGAGGACAAGCTTTCGAAGGCCACTCGAGACTGCAGCCGCTCAACCATTGAACTGATACACGGCCTGATGGCCCAGATCGTCAAGGATAAACTCTTCAACAAGGTCGGACTGGGAAAATAGATTAAGATGATTCTTATCACTAAGTTTCCTTATGTGTCTAATACTGTATCTAATAATAATTTACTGAGCTGATTTTCTATGTGAAGTTAAGATTTTAAGTCTTATGCTTCAGGGGAAAGAAATTATAAATTTTATCAATTTGTTATTTATTATTTTTTTTTATTGTCAAATATTATTCGGCAGCTTTTTTATCTCTTTTTATAGCAAAACTTTATTATTATTTAAATACCTTTAAAGCTGGCTTATTTTTTTACCCGCATATTCAAAAACTTTTAAGCTTTGTTTTTTAACTTTATTATATGAGAAAAGCAAGAACTGAAAGAATATTTGAAGCGTGTACAAGTCGATACGGACGAACTTCTGAGGTTGATCCGAATGAAATGTATATAATTGTTTGGAAAATTTTTTGGGACGTGCTTACCTAGTTAGCGGCTTGGCTTTGGTCTGTCCTAATTGCACCATCTCATCAATCAAATGGTTTCATCATTTATTGCGTTTGGCGTCGTATTTTACAACTTTTATTTCTCGATTGCGTGTCTGCTGATTGGCGGGTAGGGATTCAGGATAGACCTGCAGTCTGCCTTTGGCGGCGTGAGCCACAAGTGAGATGTCAACGCCCTTCCTGCACGTGGCAGACCAATCAATTTGTGGATGGGTAAGGGCTGTGCTCTCTAATTAAATACGTTGTCACGTTTATGGCCGCTGTGGAGCACCGGAAGAGGGTGCTAATGCAAATACCAGTCCTGCTTAACCGTTATCATCACTCTTAGGGCCAGGAAGACCCATTAAAATGACAGAATTTCTGAGCATGCATAAGCTCCTTCGGCTGTGTGTGTGTGCTTCCCCAGAAATATGCTGTGGAATTTTAAAATCCTAAACGTTAATGTAAATTGTGGCGTAAGGCTAACCAAAAAATCCGACATCAAAAGGTAACAGAAAAAATGGCAAAAACATTACGCAGATTGGGGGGACAGGCACCCGAAACTTTCCATAAATTGTCTCTCCTTTAGGAAGATTTAGGTGACACTCTACACATTCTAGACCACGGGTTCGTTTGTGCGTGTGAGTTATTATTACAAAAGCAATAAAACAGGGTAAAATACTTCATTCTTTATACTTTATCGAATTGTAACCGTCGATTGGCATCAACAAGGAGCAATGACATGAAATCTAACACTGTTGAAGGGGCTCCGTTTGCAGTCTTGGAAGGAGAACGATGGTGGGTACTACCCACTTAGCAAGGGTGTTTGGAGGCGGTGTGTGAAGTGGGTGTCGAGGCCGACGTTGACTATAAAAGACCCGACCACGAAGGACAAACGTTTCATTCGCACAAGGAGTGCGGCCTGCGAAGCTTCAACATTCCCGACAACACACCGCCCAAGGATACCACGGCATCATCCGCAGGAGCTGGCATCCTCCACAAGCCAGCAAAATCAAAGTAACAGCCAGGGCAAACAATGGAAAAAGTGTTCGTTTGCTGAGCGTTAGTGCGTGTGCGTATTCCTGTGGGAACTGCAGGCAACATATGCCCCAGAGTGTGTGTGTTCATAAATTGAATTTGTCGTGAATTATAAATAAATAACGCCCAGAAGCCGCAGCAGAAAATTGCCAGCAGGAACTTAAATAAAAGCTACGCCAACAAGGAATTATTTAGGTTAAAACGCGGAACACCACATTAGGATTTAAGCTGATTCAATCAGTGTTGGTACCTGTTGAGCAAGGTAGGTGTAGCTTTAAAGATTTGTACACTATTCGCGTAAATAAGTTTTTGTTCAATGGAGAATTAAAGGAGAACTAACGAAATAAATATTTGAGAAGCTCTACCACTTTTTATAATAGACGAATTGAAACTGTAATATGATAGGATTTATAATTAAAATTTATTCTTTAAAAATCCTTTAAAAGCCTTAATCTATATTTTATAAATAATAAAATTGAACGGATAATATATTTCCTAAGCAAGCTTAATATTAATTATAACCTATATTTTAAAAATGTCTTATAACTGGTAGTTTCCTTGCATTTATAGGTAATCCAGAGTAGGACCATCTGCAATAGTTCTCGCTATGTATGGAATGCTCTATGAGAGTGTCCAGCACTATGTGCAGGAGGAGTATGGCGTGGATGTCTGGAAAAAAGTTTGCTACATTATTGACTGCAAACACAACAGCTTCAAGACGCACCAAATCTATCCGGACAAGCTAATGCCTGACATTGCCGCCGCCTTGTCCGCCTGCACTGGAGAGTCCTTCGACTTCTGTATGAACTTCTTTGGAAAGTGCTTCGTGCGCTTCTTTAGCAACTTTGGCTACGACAAGATGATACGCTCAACCGGCCGATACTTTTGCGACTTTCTGCAGTCAATCGACAACATCCACCTGATCATGCGCTTCACATATCCGAAGATGAAGTCGCCCAGCATGCAACTGACCAGCATGGATGATGATGGAGCTGTGATCCTCTACAGGAGCAGTCGCACAGGCATGTCCAAGTACCTCATTGGACAGATGACAGAGGTGGCCAGGGAGTTCTACGGCTTGGGAATCAAGGCCTACGTGATCGAAAGTCAGAACGATATCACCGGAGGCACAGCTGGGCCTATTAAGCTCACTGATGGTCCCCTCACGGTGATTGTCAAGTACAGACTGGACTTTGATAACAGGGAGTACATGGCCAAGCGAGTCAATACAGAGGCCCACCCATCGCAGCTGCGGATGCCCACCGTGAATCTTAACGTTTTCCTTGACTTGTTTCCCTTCACGATTGTGCTGAACCATGACATGAAGATCACTCATGCCGGCGAGAAAATAGTGGAGACGTGGATTATGCACAATCCTGGGGCCAATCCCAAGGGGTTCATCGGCACACATGTCATGAACCTGTTTCACTGCCGGCGGCCCAAGGATACCACCATTGACTGGGCGACCTTGATCCAGATGAGGGCGGTGCTCTTTGAATTTGAGCTTATCCGCACTGGCCACAACCGTGCCGCCTACGACGCCGTACTGAACATGGACTTTGAGAACTACGACGAGATGGACTTGAACGAGGCTCAGACAATGGCTCTAGCCAAGGCCAAGGAGTTTAACGATGCGCATCCCGTGGACAAGGACGAAGCCTCAGGAGAGGATGAGATTGACCCGGCCACGGGAGAGCGACGATCTTCCCAAGGCCTGCGCTCGATCCTCCTAAAGGGACAGATGTTCTACATTAAGGACGTGGACTCGCTGATCTTCCTCTGCAGCCCGCTGATCGAGAACCTGGATGAACTGCACGGGATTGGTCTTTACCTGAACGACCTGAATCCGCACGGCCTGAGCCGAGAGCTCGTCATGGCTGGCTGGCAGCACTGCTCCAAGCTGGAGATCATGTTCGAGAAGGAGGAGCAGCGTTCAGATGAGCTGGAGAAGTCCTTGGAGTTGGCTGACTCTTGGAAGCGACAGGGCGATGAGCTCCTCTACTCCATGATTCCCCGACCCATTGCGGAGCGAATGCGGCACAGCCAAGAGCAGGTCTGCCAGAGCTTCGAGGAAGTGTCGGTCATCTTTCTCGAGGTCCTGAATGTCTACGACGGAGGACTGAATAGCATCCAGGGAGCCATGCAGGCCGTGAATACTCTGAACAAGGTGTTTTCCTGTTTGGATGAGGAGATCATTTCTCCGTTCGTGTACAAAGTGGAGACCGTTGGCATGGTCTACATGGCGGTTTCGGGTGCTCCAGACGTAAATCCCCTTCACGCCGAGCACGCCTGCGATTTGGCGCTGCGCGTGATGAAGAAGTTCAAGAAACACGACTTGGGCGAAGTGGCCATTCGAGTGGGCATTAATTCTGGACCCGTAGTTGCCGGAGTTGTGGGCCAGAAGGTCCCTCGCTATTGCTTGTTCGGGGACACCGTTAATACCGCCTCGCGCATGGAGAGCAGCAGCGATCCTTGGAAGATCCAGCTATCCACGTACACGGCCGAGAAGGTGCGCAAGGTGGGCTATAAGGTCGAGTCTCGCGGCACTGTCAAGGTTAAGGGCAAGGGCGAAATGGAAACGTTTTGGCTGCTCGAGGGACCACCGGAGGTTTAAGATACCACGCTGAAAAGTGTTCAATATTTTGCACCGAATGCACTGAAAGATATGTGTACGACACTTGTGGCTTTTTAATCTGTTGCAATAAAAGAGAAATTACCTCTTTCCATATTGGGTTTAATTTTTATTATAATAAAATGCGTTAATTATGAGCTCTAACCCAATAAACTGTTTAAGTTTCCCTTATTTACTGGAAACTTAAGTTCTCCAGTTTATGTGGCACCTTCTTGGAATTTCACAACACACTTTCCTAAGGGAATATCCTAACCAACCGCCAACCCTAATTTACGAAAATCCATTTTTAATAACTGTTATGGGCGGCTTGCGTGTCGCTTTGAGCACCATCCCGATGGGCTATCATAAGTCCATATAAGCCTCCAATAAAGGCCCGGGCTGGGTGTCTTCTGCTCCTCCATAGAAATTAAATTAAGTCATTCTGCGTGTACAGAGACGAAACAGCTCAAATATCTGGACGTTGGGCAATTAATTCTGAAGCCTCGCTGATAATGATCACACAGAAAAGAAAACTGTGTGATATTGAATCCTGAGACAATATTTAGCTCATCAATTTGTATTCTTACAGTATATTTCTCGCAGTGCAATTAATCGCATAACGCAGTCATTAAGTTGTTCCTTCGGGCAAGCAAAGGACCCCACTGGATGTCTTTGTAGTTTTCGCGTTGTTTCTCATTTTACGCGCGCCTGTCGTTTGTGTTATTAATGGCATTTTGAGTGGCTTTTAAGCATTCCCGGAATATCCCTTCCTTGTGTCTGACAAGGGGATGCCTGACCTGACCCTGCTCTGCTGTGGCCCCCAGTCCGGCACATTGTCATCAGTTTGCCAATGTGCTGCCCCTTAAATTGTCAACGTTTATTTAAAGCTCGTCGGGAAAATCCGTTTCGGTTAAGCAGGACGAAGGTTTTGTTTTCTCCACTCGTTAAGTTGCAGAATCCTCTTTAAATTGCTTTAAAACAACCCATCAAATGTGTAGCCAGGACCCCCATGGCTTACATACACAGCAGCACACAGTCGATTGTGTGTATTTATTGCTGAAGTATGCGTGAAAACGGAATGGCATTAAGTACGATGCCCCAAAGCCATCCCACCTAGAGAAGAAGAGAGAGCTGGGAAATGGGAAATGGGAAAAGCAAAAGCGAAAGGCTACCACAATGATACATTTGACAGACTGTTAGAAATCATCCAGGGAGTCGAGCCTATTAAGTTGATGTGGGAAATTGGGTACCATAGCTATAAAAAGAAAAACATAAATTGAATAGTATGTAATAAAATATTAAAATAAAAATAAGAATCATAATATC
Source organism: Drosophila nikananu (assembly GCA_008042635.1). Taxonomy (NCBI): domain Eukaryota; kingdom Metazoa; phylum Arthropoda; class Insecta; order Diptera; family Drosophilidae; genus Drosophila; species Drosophila nikananu. The sequence goes on from VNJV01012653.1 coordinate 7,737, forward strand.
ATTGCCAATTTTTTCAAACCTGCATACAAGAAGTATTTCCGGATGGAAAATAAAATCGTTCATGTAATTAAAAATATGTATTATTATTTGATTTCAGTGTGATTCTTGGAATTGAGAGTATGAATACCTATATAAAACTGTATCCTTTTATTAGAGTATTTGTAATATAAAATCTGTTTATGATCCCTCACAGGACTGTGCATTCACCATCCCTGGGACATCCTTTCAACAGAAACGCAATGTCGTAAGACCCAAAGGACAATATTTTGCACGGAATGCCGAGAACGCCAACACGACACATACACATACATAAGCCGTTGGCGTGTTGGCATGGAAAGGAGGTCCTTCAAGGGAGCGAACAGAGAGAAAAATGACTCCTTCGTTTGTGTGTCAATGTTGATACTGTATCGGAAGGAGAGAAAGTGGCAATTGAGCCAAAGAGCATTGACTGCCGAGTCTGATAATGACGATGGTAAGGATGATGATTATGACGGCCATGGTCAAACAGGGAAGTGCGTGTCGAGGCGCAGGCACGGAGGTCGAAAGTGGCCCGGAAACATTGCTCCAACTGCAACCCGGCTGCGGGGGGAGCTATAAAAGGTCTGACCGCCAACGACACACGCTTCATTCGCCCCAACGACGACGTCCCGGCTAAAAGGGAAAAGCTCCGGCTGCCCGACGGATCCGACGGACCAGACTCACGAAGCTCGTTTCGTCACAGGAAATCATGGAACAAATCAGACTGCCAAAAGCAGGGCCAGAACCAAAACCAGAAGCCAAGAAGCAGCGACAGGAGGCAAAATAAATTTAGTGTAACAATAGCAACTGACGACGAAGCATCGCGGAGTCCGGAAAAGCGAGAACCCGGAGCTCCCGAAAAGTACGTACGTATATACATATGTACATTGAGTGAACTTGCGTTTACGCGTCCGGGGAGGCTGTGAGCGGGCATATGCTGGTGTGCGTGCAACTCTCCTTAAATTATAAATAAGCGAGGAGCAAATGCCGCGTGGATAAAATTAAAACTTCACGGCGGAGGCGTCTTTTTGGAGGTGCGAACAAAAGCGATTCCAAATGGGAATTCAACAAGCGGGAGAGGATTGGAACGAGGCGGAAAGGCAATAAAAAGCAAGCCGGATACTTGTGGATTTAATATGCTAATTTCACTGTCACCTTGTCAAAGAGACTTAACAGGGAAATCGGTTGCTTACCTGTGTAGGAATTTCCATCCAAGGATTCCTTAAATAACGGAAACAAATTTGGGAAAAGTTCAGTTTCTAAGAAAAGAAATTTTAGTCAATTATCATTATTAAATCTTCAAGTTTATAAATTTTTCAACCAGAACCCATTTGATAAATGGAGTTTAACAAGCCGTCGTCTTCATTAAATCATCTTTAATGCTGAACAAGACAGACATTATTAAATCATCTTTGCCCTCAGTTAATATTAAATTTATCATTTAATATCCCTGGCAAACATAATTTATGAAAGTTTAGTTGCTATAAAATCCACTTAATTTTAACTCGAGTATAAGAGGTCGGAAGCCAAAAGTGTTTGCCTATTCTACTTTATTTGACAGCCAACATTCTTCGAACATTAATCAAAAAAGCAACCTCTACTCTGCTCTCCCACAACGAACAACCGAATTTTTATCTATTTTTTTTACGACATTGGGTTTTGTCAGAAATTTGCATGTTTTTGGTCAAAATTGAATATAGGTACATACATACATACAAGCTCCAAAAAGATGTTTGAGAATTTATGGCCACAGTTAGTTAGCGTTTGAGGGGGAGAATTAACGGCAACAAAAACAGGCATCGGAAATACGGCAAGAGTACAATGAGCCTTGTTCCTGCCGCCTTAGGACGTGACAAGCTTAGAGGAGACTGAAGAGGAGTGGCAGGATTCCCAGAGGAGGCGCGTGCCTGCGCCTGCCACATGAAGCCAAATTAAACTGTCGGGGCAATAAATCAAAAGACATGAAGGAAAAGCGGTCTTAACTTTCCCCGAGTGTTGTTGACGTCTAGATAAGACCGAAGGTAATCTCTCTCGACAGGATCCAGGCATATGTAACCCTATTTTTATTTACTTTTCAAATTAATCTCAATTTCACGCATGTTGGTTTTATTTGATGGCTCATAACGAGATGCCTTGTGAGCAAACTTGGATAAATATGAACACATTTACTTTTTTGCAATTCCTTTTTGTACTTCAATAACTTTGCTATTTATGTTTTTAATATTATAAAAAATAATTTTGTTTTTACTTGCATTTTGGCTTACTTCCCTTTCTTAAAAAATGTTTCCTTATGAATGAAATTTATGTACGACAAAGGGAAATATCACAGTCGAGGCTTTAAATATGGTTAAAGGTCCCAAACTTTTTTATCCTCCCATCAATCACTTGAGCTTTATCTGTGTCTGGCCGGGCTAATCCCTGACCTAACACACCCAAATTAACTCACATCCTTCGGGTTTCGGGGTCCGGACTCCCGGACACAGTTTACCTAATTACCAGCTGGGGAAGATGGGAAAACTTTGCTTTGCCGTTCACCCTCATTATGCTCCTGCCAACTTTTTGTCGTTACAGAAAAACTTACTTTGGCAAGAGCAATTTGACCAATTGGCAGGAGGACCCAGCTTATCCAAAACTTCTCCAGATCCAATTCCACACCCACCGCCACCACCATGTACGGGATGTTGTACGAGAGCGTGCAGCATTATATCCAGCAGGAGTACGGCATGTCCACCTGGAGGAAGGTCTGCGAGATAGTGGAGTGCAAGCACCAGAGCTTCAAGACACACCAGATCTATCCGGACAAGCTTATGCCGGACTTTGCCGCCGCGTTGTCCGCCTGCACAGGCGAGTCTTTTGACTTTTGCATGAACTTCTTCGGAAAGTGCTTTGTACGCTTCTTCAGTAACTTTGGTTATGACAAGATGATTCGATCCACGGGGCGATATTATTGCGACTTTCTGCAGTCTCTCGACAACATCCATCTGCAGATGCGCTTCACATATCCCAAAATGAAGTCACCTAGCATGCAGCTGACCAACATGGATGATGACGGAGCCGTCATCCTCTATCGCAGCGGGCGGACTGGCATGTCCAAGTACCTGATTGGCCAGATGACTGAGGTGGCTCGCGAGTTTTATGGCCTGGAAATGACAGCCTACGTTCTGGAGAGCCAGAACGACATATGTGGCGGCACTGCGGGTCCTATTAAGCTGTCGGACGGCCCACTCACTGTGATCGTTAAATACAGGCTGAACTTTGACAACCGGGACTACATGGCCAAGCGGGTTAACGTGGTCGCCCATCCCTCGCAGCTAAAGATGCCTTCCGTGGACCTTAATATCTTTCTGGAGCTGTTCCCCTTCACCATTGTGCTGGACCATGATATGAAGATCACTCTCGCTGGCGAGAAGATAATAGAGACGTGGATCCTGCATAATCCTGGCGTGAATCCCAAAAGCTTCATTGGCAGCCACGTCATGGATCGCTTCAAGTGTCGACGGCCGAAGGACACGAAAATCGATTGGGAAACCATTCTGCGCATGCGTACGGTGCTCTTCGAGTTCGAGCTTATCCGCACGGGCCACAATCGAGCCGCCTACGATGCGGCCCTGAACATCGACTACGATACCTTCGATGATGCCAGCCTGAACGAGGCACAGGCGATGGCTCTGGCCAGTGCCAAGGAGTTCAGTGCTGAGAATGCCAAAGAGGAGGAGGCCGCCACCTCCTCCAAGAACGAAATCGATCCGGCGACGGGGCAGCGCCGAACCTCTGTTGGTCTGCGTTCCATCCTTCTGAAGGGGCAGATGTTCTACATTAAGGACGTGGACTCACTGATCTTTCTCTGCAGCCCGCTGATCGAGAATCTGGATGAACTGCACGGGATTGGTCTTTACCTGAACGACCTGAATCCACACGGCCTGAGCCGAGAGCTCGTCATGGCTGGCTGGCAGCACTGCTCCAAGCTGGAGATCATGTTCGAGAAGGAGGAACAGCGTTCAGATGAGTTGGAGAAGTCCTTGGAGTTGGCTGACTCTTGGAAGCGACAGGGCGATGAGCTCCTCTACTCCATGATTCCCAGACCCATAGCCGAGAGGATGAGGAAAAGTGAGGAGCACGTCTGCCAGAGCTTTGAGGAGGTTTCCGTCATCTTCATTGAGGTTCTGAATGTTTACGACAGCGGTTCTAACAACATCCAGGACGCCATGCAGGCGGTGTCCACCTTGAACAAGGTCTTCTCGGCTCTGGACGAGGAGATCATCTCGCCGTTTGTGTACAAAGTGGAAACCGTGGGCATGGTTTATATGGCGGTTTCGGGAGCTCCTGACGTAAATCCTCTTCACGCCGAACACGCCTGTGATCTGGCCCTGCGCGTGATGAAAAAGGTGAAGGCCCACGCTCTGCCCGGAGTGGCGATTCGGGTGGGCATCAATTCTGGACCTGTGGTGGCCGGAGTGGTGGGCATGAAGGTGCCCCGCTACTGCCTTTTCGGAGATACTGTCAATACAGCCTCGCGCATGGAGAGCAGCAGCGATCCCTGGATGATTCAACTATCCAACTATACAGCGAAAAAGGTGCAGAAGGTCGGATACAAAGTGGAGGCACGGGGATTCGTCAAGGTCAAGGGCAAAGGAGAGATGGAGACATACTGGCTTTTGGAGGGACCAGAGTAATATATTAGGCTTCGTTTTCAACGCCATCGAGTTTGTAATAATCCAGGGCACCAGCTTTGCTATCTTTATAAGGGAGCATAAAGGCACACCCTTAGGGTATATACATATATACATACACATATGTATGTATGATAAAAATTTACAAATTTAAAAACAATAAATACAACCTGTCATGAACATATAAAAAAACTTTTTAACTTTGAAATATTAAAAAAAAATGTGTTGAAACAAATGTTTGGTTACGAAACTTAAATTTTGAACATCTAGTAAATTAAATGTAGGCGATTTTCAAAAAACCAACCGCCAACCGATAAGTTATCTTGCGGAATCGGAATCTCACTAATAAAATTCTCTGAGGTGACTAAGGTTAAGCTATCGTTATCGGTCCCCAAAGTACCGCGCTTCTGGATCAGCTGTTCGAATCTTTATAAGCTGAATTTTAAATATATCAGGTTAGGTGAGACTATTAATCACTAATTAAAGGAAATGACTAGCAGAAAGATGCTGCAATTCAACTTAATGGTGGCAGTTGGCGAAAACTTCGGCATTGGTTTCAAAGGTGACCTGCCCTGGCATATAAAGTGAGTTAGAAAAAAATAGATAATAGCAGATTGCAGATTGATAAGATTATAATCTCCTACCGCCCGTCGCAGATCCGAGCTGAAGTACTTCAGCCGCACCACCAAGCGAACCAACGACCCCAACCTGCGCAATGCCGTCATCATGGGCAAGAAAACGTACTTCGGGGTGCCAGAAAGCAAGCGCCCACTCCCGGAGCGCCTCAACATAGTGCTGAGCAATACTTTAAAACCGGCGGATTTGCCCGCCGACGTGATGCTGTGCCCCAGCCTGGAGGCGGCGATGCATTACCTGGAGACCGAAGCTGAGAAGATCGAGAACGTTTGGATAGTCGGCGGCAGCGGGGTATATGCTGAAGCCATGGCATCTGCGCGCTGTCACAAGTTGTACATTACTGAGGTCAAGGGCAAGTTCGAGTGCGACACCTTCTTTCCGGCCATTCCAGACGGGTTCCACGAGGTATCCCTCGATGCCGGCACACCGGAGGGGTTGCAGGAGGAGAACGGCATTAAGTTCGAGTACAAGGTATTGGAGAAACAACCTGCTCAATAAAATGTTTAACACGTTTATTTGCCCCGCACATCGTCTGCAGTGATTGTATCGCCATCAAGGCCCCGAGCGGCCAGCATGAGCTCGTACAGCTGAACTACTTGGTCGTCTTTTAGCATCTCCACGGCCTTCGGGTCCATCTCCTCGCCCAGCTCGCCCTTGGGCTTGCCCCGCAGGCCCAGTTGCTGGGTGATTGTCGAAGCATAGCGCTGCAGCGAAATTACTCTTTAGAGGATGGTCGTTTGGGTACTTACGTAAAACTCACCGCCCACTCGGTCATGAAGAGCTGCGCCTCCATGGGATTACACTTGAGGTGTCTCCGGAACTCGTCCCGGACATAGTTGTCACCCAGGGCTCGCAGTTCCGCCGGCATTCCTGTGGATAACAGAGCAAATCTTGATGAAGTGGAGGTACATCAAATCGCCGACTTTCAGCTTACCACGGTGGAGCCGCAGAATGGTTTTGTACAGGAGGCGCACTCGCTGAGGGTGGGTAAGTTGGTTCATCAAAATTTTCGACATCCTGAGTTTATGCTCTATACATAATTTATAATACTTTATAAGGCAAACTTTTAAAAATGAAGTGTTCTTAAAAAATAACAACCAAACGGGCTATAGGGCTGCAAAAACACGGATAATGTTATCGATGAAACAGTTCGGTATATCGATGCTTAAACGTAAACAATTTTTATTTTTTACAGTAATTAAATTAAATGAAATGTTCGCTATTTCATTTCGATAAAAATAGTTTCGCATGCAAAAATAGATATTTTTACAATATGCACCTAAAATTTTAATTAAAATTAAAAAATTCAAATCATATTTAAAAAGATCCTTCTGGCCAAATCCAGTTTTAGGCGTTTAGATAAAACATATTAAATCTATTAGCCCGAAGACAAATATCTTTTCAAGTAAAAGCACCACACTTGTTTCGAATGACAGCAAGCATATGTATGTCCTATATTAATATTTATTTCAGCTGATCTTCCTTGTTTCCCAAATAGCTGATAAATCTAGACATTGATGTTGATAAAGATTCCAAATCAATGACTCCTTTTTAAGAATCCACCAATGTTGTTTTCAATTCACATAAGGGCTTTTTACATTCTGGTTTATTTGTAGCTTGTTTGTATATATATAATCACATGTGCAGTGTAGGTTCAATCTGTCGTGAGGGCAAACTTAAAGTACATTTCGCGTGGCGATTGGACTCTGCATCAGAAAACAAACCAATAGATGACATACACACACGCTCTGCATTAACTTTGGCTAACTATTGCACGCCTCTCTCAATACTATACGCCTAATTACACCAAGCACCAAATGGGAGGTGGCGGAGGGGTACACAACATTGTTGTCGTCGTCGTCGTCGGTTGAACAGAAAACAGTTTAACAATCAAGTTTTCTAATTTTGTTATTGCGGCGCAGCTGCGTCGGGCGGCTCCACTGGCTCCTGCTGCCCGCCATCGGCATTCTGCTCCTGCAGCAGCGGTTGACCCTCGCCTCCCCATGGGAAGCCGCCGGGACGATCCTCGGCGGGCGCTTGGTAGTTGCGTTCGATGTGCTCGTTAAAGAGACGTTTTCTAGGGAAAAATTTGGATATATTTTTAGAAATTCGTTTGCATGTAGGGAAGAAAACTCACAGAAAGTAGGGTGTTTTGATCAGTCTATAGCCATTGGACAGCGTGGGATATACGTCCTCCAGCACGTAGTAGATGTGGCCGACACCCATGCCGATGATGTCCACCCAAACGGTGTTGCCCAGGATCATGGAGCAGCATAGCAGCACCCACGGAAGATAGGGAGCTTGGAAGTTAAGCACGCCGAAGAAATTCATTGGCACTAGCGGGTTGCGGCGCGACCACACGTAGACCAACATTAATGTGAAGGCCTGGCCCAGGAACAGCAGGTTGACAAAGATCCCAAAGAAGGTCATGAGTACGCCACCAAAGATGAACATCATGACGAAGTCCGAGCTGCGGCCGCGGAACGACCCGTCCTCCAGCATACGGCAGTAGCGGTACGTAAACACCATATTGAAGAAAAAGCTGATGCCGATTGTACCGAAGTACAGGAATGTTGTGGCTAGTCGCCAAATCTGGAACTTCCTCACGATCAGAGTGGGGTTAAAGTACAGCTGCAGCGGCGACACAAGGTCCAGGTGCTGGCGGAAAGATCAGAAAGTTGGCGAAGTTCGCCGATTAGACGGTACACGTCATTCTCTTGGCTAAGCTCGACCCAATCTGGGACGGACACTTACTACCGCCAGAGTGGTGAGCACGCAGACCGTGGTGTAGGCCCGCGTGACCACCGGGATCTCCAGATAGAACTGCCGGAGGGCATTCATGGCGGCTTCACCGCTGGGCTGGCAGTCCGCAGTTTGGCAAGTTGGGCTTCTGCGTCAGAAGGTACTGTTGTCTTTCAGTTTTGTGCGGTGCGGTGTTGATTTCGTCGTTGCGTTTACATCCAATATGTCCGAGCTGAAGTCCTCGTTCGTTGCTACACCTAGGAGTTCGCTTCTCCGGGTTGACAGTTAGATTTTGGGCAACTATAGCCCGATTTAGAAAAACGTTCTATTTTAGTTTTTATTTTTATGCATCCGCCAGAGTGACCAAATCTTGACCTAGAACTGGGAAACTATCGAAGGTTCAATCGAGGTATCGAATGTTTACCTTTCTGAGCCTCTATCGATTGTTTTTTTGTCGCAATCGATGGTGCTGTTTCTTCGAAAATACATTAATTTAATGTTTAATTTAATATAGTTCCCCTACAATACTAGAAGGTAACCTATTTGCACTAACCAAGCAATAACTTTTATTTCAGCATACAGCAAACCGACTGACTTGAATATTTCTCTTTTGCTAGAGACTTAATCACCTATATGGTTTTATTATTTTTATTCTATATTTTGTATACTCAAAAAATATGACTTTAAGTTTCTTGTTTTTTTTTTTTAGAATGCTGACCTCCAATATAGTTCTTTACATTATTTTGCGTACTTTCTACATCACACTGATATGATAAAATACTTTTGATCTTCAATATTTAAAATTATAGTTATAGAATTAAATATATAAAATATAAGAAATACGAAATTTGTATTTCTTTTAAGTGCCTTAAAAAACGATACTATCGATAGTATCGGTTTTTTTATCTCAAAACATCAAAAATATCGAATGGCGCCACTATCGATTGTTCCCCAGCTCTTGACCGTTATAATATACCACTAGGGTTGTTGATAATAAATCAAAATATCACAATTCTGCTACGGTTTTCGCCGAATTTCACTGTTACAATTTCACATACAAACTCTTTTACGGTTTGGATTTCACCGACAAAATCTGTTACCGCTGCAAAATTTCTGTTAGTCCACAGACACTGAGAGGCATAACAGCAGGCATCCTGTTAAAATGAGAGTCAGTTACCTCAGAAATTAGCTAGTTCCCTTCGAAATTTGGCTATGTAGTAATAGGGTTGTGATAATATATCAAGTTCAGATATATAATAATTAATAAGTTAGTTTTAGTTTATACAATTACTAGCTTTGTATAAATAAAAAAAACCTTTTTTTGCGCTTACTGAGTGAAATCAGTTAAGTTTAAGCGAGGTTATGATCAAAAAACCTTTTAAGTTGTTAGCGATTTTTAAGCGAAACATTGACCCTTTTTTTTAAATTTACATCGTCAAAACTGTCGAAAATTGGCCAAAATATAGAAATCTAGTTTTGAATGCAGAAAAGTTCTCCTATAAAAATTAAAAAGAAAAAACCAAACCAGACTGAAATCGGTTGAGTTTAAACCAAGTTTTGATAAAAAAAAACTTTAAGTTGTTTGCGATTTTTAAGCGAAAAGTTTACCCATTTTTTGAAGAAAATTAAGGGGTTACATCGTCAAAATTGTCAAAATTAGAAATTGAGTCTTAAATGCAGAAAAGTTCTCCTTTAAAAACCAAGAAGAAAAAACGAAACCAGACTACAATCGGTTGACTTTAAGCCAAGTTATGATAAAACAAGTAAGAAAGCTACAGTCGTTCGTGAACGACTGTTATATACCATGTACCAAAATATATCGCCGCTTTTGCCTATTGCGACTTTTGCCTGTTAGAGAAATGTAAACAAACTCGCTCTTTGCAAAACCACCACCATCTCATGCACTTGCGTGTGCAAGACAGAGACAGAGATAACCCCTCCTCTCTTTTTTGCGCACGGGAGTTAGTTTCTTGCGCTCATCAGTTTTGTTGTTGTTTTTTGGGATGCACCTGTTGCTAGCTGCCAAATAGATAGCACACTGATAAGTAAACAACTTTTGTGTTTTTCACCCGATCTTTACCAGATTCTCGGTATTGATATGTACATGTTCTACATATGCATGCCTATGCACAAAAAAAAAGATATATGGTAAAATTTGCGGCTGCAAAACGTTTTTATTGATTTGCGGGGGAGTGGGAGGGAAATTTTTAAATCTGAAACAAACTTGATCTGCGTGCAAAACATTCCGACCATACATACATACCGAATTTGGTGACTCTAGCTCTTATAGTTGCTGAGATCTAGGCGTTTACACAGACGGACAGACGGACAGACTGACATGGCTAGATCGACTTGGCTGTTGATGCTGATCAAGAATATATATACTTTATGGGGTCGGAAATGCTTCCTTCTGCCTGTTACATACATTTGCACGAAATTAATATACCTTTGTACCTACGGTACATGGTATAAAAATCGTCTGCCCGAATCTGCCTGTCCGGATTTCCAAAGCAAAAGATACTTTCAACTCAGCGTAAAAAGCGCGAGTCTTCGAGCAAATTCTGCTACAAGCGCAGTACGAAATTGTATGGCGGGCATTCATTTTTTCCTGTATTGGCGGCTTGTTTTTCAATTCCTGACTTTGTAAGGACACTTATTCGAAAGGTACTTAAATTACCATTCATATAAAAAATTATGAAAATATCTCAACTGGTTCAAAAGTTATGATTTTTGTAAAGCAAAAGTATCTAAACTGCAACTGTGCTACGGTACATGGTATAAAAATGTACACATTTAAAAAAAAAAAATGTTAGAGGTAACCCTTATCGTCAAAATTGTCAAAAATTGGCCAAAAATTACTTGGGCTTTTCATAAGAACTTACCTTTAAGTGCGCTCTTATCCAAAAAGAAAAACACAAGAAAACAATTACTATTTTTATACGATTTTAAAACTTTATTTTTAAAGATGAAAATAAACAATATACTTTTATTGTGTGTGTTTTTTTTGTATTTTTCCTTAGTAAATTTTACATAATTTTCAATAAAATAAGTTTTGTTTCCTTTGGTTTTTTTCGATTAAAAATGTCATATTGTTTAGTTTAGTGTTATGCTCTTGTTTTTACCATTTCCTTTTCCTTACACAATTTTAGTATGGTTTGTTTCGATTTTGTCGCTTGCATAAATATAAATTTGTATGTAATAATATTCGCTTAGATCCCAAATACTGAATTTACCTCATACACATTTTCATACTCTTCGTGGTGTGATGTAGTGTGGTGTGGAGTGGTGCCGTTTTTTGCTTTTGCCTTGCGCTAAATGCTCTTTCTAAATGGTATTCCAACTTCAATTTTATTTTTGGAATTTTTATTTTCGCGAAATATACAATTTTGGGCGATTTTCCTTTTCGATTTTGTTGGCTACAAAATGTGCCGCCAAAATGTAATTTGTTCAATTTGTTGGCCTGAAAGTGGTTTCCGAAGTTTCCAAAAATTGTGTACACCAAACCAAAGTATATAACGGAAACGAAATCGAAACCGTAACCAAATCGTGGCTTATACATATATCGCTATGGTTCATGTTCATTCGAAATGAATTAGTTAATCATATAAAGTTAGTATATCGTACTATCGTAAGTGTATACGCGACACATAGTCGATTGTGAAATTTTATCGTTTCCCAACTTTGTATGTTTCCACTGCGTATTAATTTCATATATGTATGTTTTTTGCTTTGCTTGACTTTTTTCCATTTCTTTTGGTTTCCTTTAATTTCGTTTCATATTCTGGTAAATAGTAATGTGTAAGTTTTAGGGGGGCGGGAAATCGGGGTGTTGGGTGTCGTTTCCTATTGTTAGTACATATTCTTATAAATTTAAACTGTGTGTGAAGTGACTTGAATCGTTTCTCTTCCTGCTTCTATTAGAAGGGGAAGGTGTCATGGTGTCAAGTTGGAATTTCGAATTTCGCTTACATTGCACTAATCAGAATTTTAAAAATCATTGTGTGTTAAATTCTCAACTTAGGATAAATTATGTTAAATCGTATTTATGGATACGCGGGGTTTTCACTCTCTCTTTTTCCTCGATCCGCTCCGGGAGTTTGGGAACCGGGTTATTTCTTCTTGGCCTGTTATTCCCGACGTACACTAACCGGAGGAGCTCTCTCGTTCTACCACTTAGTTTACAATTACATTTATAAAAGTTATCTCTAAAGTTGTTTGTACTATTGCTTGGAAATCATTCCGGTCTATTGTTGTATTGTAACTGAAAGTGTTCATTTTTCTATATTCTTCACAATTTTCGCTCTTAATTTAACTTAAATGAATTTTCTGGTTTGATTTTGCTTTCACGATAAATTTCGATCGTTTGCATCCATCAACCGAAACGATGCATTTTACCGCCCAGCTCTCAATTTTTGTATTTTCTTTTTCTGAGAGTAATTGGGCAGGTATTTTTTCCTCAAGTCGATCTATTGTCAATCCTAAAGGTTGGCCGAAACTTTATAATTCGTTTGAAAAGTTGTAAGCAAAGAACCCTTTACACACCGCGGTGTGTCCTTGTTTCCTGTTGTCAGTGTTTTCATCGTAATCGCTCGGTTATACAATGTTCAGCTCAAAGGAATATACATACTTATATATACAAGGTGTGTCGTCAGAGTGGCTGTGTGCGTGTTCTTCTGTGTGGTACATAATCAATTTTAAATTTTGCTAATTTTTGCTAGTTCTTTCCCATCGTCGACTAAAGAAACGATTACGATGCTGCCAACTCAAGATCTCTGTGTGCGTGTGAGGTGTGTGTGGGTTGTGTCTGAGTGTGTTTAGGGATAGGAAGTAGCACAAAAGTGGGAAACGGCAGGTTTCCTTCTTCGTTTTTGGAAAGTCTTATAGTTTATCTGCGATCCCTCTTGATTTTAGTATACGGATGCATGTGAGTCCACACAGATCGCCTCATTGGGGAGGGGGAGGTCGAGAGTTCTTAAATGTAGTTTCGCTCTATACCTAATTGCCACCTCTTCAGTATGCCGTTCTCTTAGTTCATCGCTCATCCCGCTCCGCTCAGCGGTAAGTCGGATACTTAGTTCGTCGCTTCTAAATCTAAATTAAATGTAGCATAGTACATGCAAGTGTCGTGTGTGTCTGTGTTTTCAAAGTTCATTGATAGATGAGCAACTCAGCGCTTTATGCGTATGTATAGAGGGTTTTTTTTGGGGTATACTCGTACATATATGTATATGACCTGGTGTGTCTATATCCAAACCTTTCCTTCGTCTCTACTCTAAATCATCAATTTCCCATACATAATGACGTGACTAAATGGAGATTTACGTTAATTTTCACTCGTTTACATACTAGAACTAAATACGTACATATTTATCGCTTACTTAGGTAGTCAATTACAACTTTTTCTAGGGAGTGCAGGATGGGGGTTCGAAAGTCTGGGTCTTGGAAGTGCTTCGGTTGAGATTTGCAATCGATTTTCCCCAGCATCATGGTTGGACAAGCTCGAGGAATTTCGTTGGAGGGACAGTTTGACCAGGCCAAAGTATGAGGCAGTTTTGGTTTTTGCTTGCTTTCCGGTCTATTTGGAGCCCTTTCTCATCGTTTACGTTCGCGTTTACCGCTCTCGCGTTCACCATCGCTATCGCTTAGTTTTTTTTTTGTTTAATTTGTTTATACTTTTTACACGTTTAATTTTCTTTTATACAATTTTTATTTATAATTTCTTCCTCTCCGTTTGCTTTAGTTACATAAAAAATTAACAGTTTTTATTTTTGGTATTTTCTTTTTGTTTTTCGTCTTTTTTCATTGTTACTTGAAGGCACTTTAGATCGGACGTTGTGGCCCCATTTCAAAAATTGCTATTCACTTGCTCAACTCGTGTATCACGTTGCTGTTTGCTGCTTCTGTTGTGTGTTGCATGTTGCTCGAGTGCTATTTAGAGACGTGGTCGCAAAAAAACAAATTAACAACAAAAGCCTAATCCAAAGTTGTTCGAAACTCTGCCGAAAGTTACGTTCGAAATGTTACCGAAATCCTTGGTTCGAAACTTGTCCTTTGCCTTGTCTTCTTCTGTTTTCTTTTTGCTTCTCTCTCTCGCCGCTTTATCTTTTGCTTACTTTTTGCTTGTATTGCCTTGAGTGCTATGGTGCGAAACGGATCTGGATGTCCTGGAGTTGCCCGGCCGCGCTGTGCCGATCTCTTGGCGGTCTAACGGTCTGGGCACTTTGGTTTTATTTTCGAGGCTTGATAACTACCAACTCCTTGGCCCGGCCTATGGATAGGAGCTTCAGGGTTAGGAACTCGGGGAATCTGGACTGATTGGACACAACCTAAGCTGAAAGGGTTTTGCAGCTGCTTCCAAATGCTTGATGAATCGTTAGCAAATCTCAGGGGAGGGGCGTTGGGTTTTCATACATACGTATATATGGGGTAATGAATGCATACATGGCGAATTTTGTAGAATTAAACTTCGGGGTAAATGGGTTAGGATTCATAGCGTTACCTTTATAGTGTTCGTCGATTCAGTATTTTTTTCTTTACATACACATCTTAATTTTAAGTCGGTCTTAGCCCCACCAAAAACCTTGACTGGTTTCGTTTTCATACATCTAAACATTTACAGAGACGTGGGGGAACATAAATTTAGTTTTTTCTTCGTTTTTCGCTTTCGTTTCTCGGATTTCTTCTTACTATAGAGAAAATCCGATCACACATTTGTCACCGTTTTCGTTTTGCTCCGAACCGCAGTTAAGAATTTGGTTTAATTTCGATTGCTTTCCAGCGTTTTTTGTTTTATCTGCTTTTGAATTTTGAAATCTGCTGCTGCGATGATTTTGAATTTTGGTTGTTGCTTATATTGGTTTCAATTGTCAGCAAGCTCTGGGAACTATTTTTCATTAGCTCCAGGCACTGCCTCTGTTGTTGTTGACTAGTCATGTTCTTCTTCAGCCTCCTCTTTCTACAGCTTCTTCCCTTCGCTTATCTGCTCTTTAAATTAACAATTTATAGCAGATTTTCCACAAAACCCGAACTGAGGGAAACTAAAACAGTGCTTTCTGCAGTATCCGTGCCCGAGTCCGAATCTGAACGGATCGGATCAGATCGGTGCGGATGAAACTTAAGCTTAGATAAGGTTAACTACCAGGAGATGTATCGAAACTAGCGATTTCCCGCTTAATTTTGCTCGTAATTTCTAAATGTACAATGTTTTCGTATTAAATTTATTTAATTGTAAGTTTGTTTGTCTTTTTTGGTTTTGCTTTCCCTTTTTTTTGTTAATTTTTTTTTTCGTATTTTCATTGATTTATTTACGTTCTTAAAGATAAGGCGCGAAGGTGCTTAAAATAAGCTTGTACTTTTTCTGATATTTTCCCAACACGTTTTTCAAAAATTTCCTTCAGAGTTTCCCATCTGTTTCTCCCTTCCGGTCGTCCACTGCTTACTGCTCGACTACTGCCTTCCCGAACTGCTTGCATACGCATGTACTGCTTGCCGAACGGAAATGCCATGCTTTCGCTTACATCTTAAGGTTTTGCTTACGAAATTTTGTGTTCCAAAATTTTGTAATTTTGCTTATAATTTTTGGATTTTGACTTCGTAATTTTCACGATTTTAATTTTTTTAATCCTAAAGTTTTACTTTTCTTTTACGTTTTTGTTTTTGGTTTTTTTTTGTTTTGGTTTTTTTTTGTAAATTTGTCCTGAATGTTTACACCGAGAGAGAATTATCCAAACATGGCCGAGAGGTTTTCAAATTTTGTTATTTTCGTTCATTTCGAGATTGGTTTTCGTACATCCTTGTTTTTCTAGTTGTCAATATCCTTGTTGGGCTTTCAAACGCGTTGTGATTCATTGAAAAGTACAATTGGGTTTCCTTTCGTGAAAGGGGAAGTTAATCGAAAGTAATTTCAAATGTTTTTATAGAATGCTGCCTGTTAATTATAAAGCTAACTTTAACTCTGTTGGTTTCTTTATAGGCAAGCAGTCCAGTCTTCTGAAGAATCAAAATCGCAGACCAAATTTTTTGCTTCTTCCCATTGTTTTCGTTATCCCAGCTAATTTTAGTTGCCAAACTGCTAAATGCTGAATTTTATTGTGTATGTGTCCGAAACTGCAATTTCCCACTCATATATATTCTTAAGTCTTCCAAATATATGCGCGCGTGTCTTTCTGTGAGCGATCGTGTGTCGTATGTTTACATAGGAACATTACCGAAATACGTTTTACATTAATTTTACACTTATACCTAAAAATGTTTTTTTTTTACGGTCTGCGAATTTTGATCCTGATCGGAAGGACACTGAACCGCTTGCAGCGCGTCTGTCGTCACGTTTGGTTGTCATTTCTATCTGAATCTTCGCCCTAATCCACGTCTGAGATTTGTCTTATCTTTTTATTTCCAAAATTCACGCCAAAGTCTAGGCCGAGAGTTGTTTTCTTCATTTATGTTTTTTTTTTAGTTTTGCATTTACGCAAACAGTTTTTCATTTTCTTGTTAGTTTGCAGCGCGTTGCTTTTGAGCCGAAAGTTATACTTCCTTCTTTCTTTCCCTAATGTATTTATATCTAAGCCGAAAGTGTCATTCGAAATTCTACCGCTTGATTGTAATGTCTCCTTAGCTCCTTCTGTAATACTACTCTGAAAACTGGTGCTTGCTGATTCTGATTCTGGTCTGGGCCTGCTTATTATGTGTGTATCTCAATGTATGTATCTTGAAAACTAAAAAGTATAGGTAAGCTGTGATGCATCTGTGAACTGATCTTCTTCTCTAGTTGTTGTTGGTTGAACGGCATTAAGTTGTTGTGGCTACTGTTGGTTGTTCTTTTGTCTTAGGTGGCTGATGATGAGTTCTATTTAATGTATCTTTTGGGTATGCTGTATATCTTGTACCTAGCTTAGTTGAGTTTGAGTTTGAGTTCGTCTCGTGTCTGTCTGCTCTTCTATGTGTCTGCGGTTTGATTCTGATTCTGCTTCGTGTGGCTGACAAAATATATAAATCAATTACGGCGACTGCTAAACTATGAGTATGCATTTTAGTTGTTTCTCGTTACGATTATACTTATGCTGACATTCAATTTTGTAGTTCCTCCGCTCCGGCGGAGTGTGTCTCGTGTGTGTTTGTGGGTGCGTAAATTAAACCTAAAGGCGGCGTTAGAGGATCTCCAACCGATCTGTCCCAGTTGGCACTTGGCCTATATGATGATGGTGTGAGTGAGTAAAAAAGCATACAAATATCATATATTTCTCGTACTGATTTTGGTTTTGGAACAAACTGCGCATACAGATATATATATAGATATATATGTAGTATATATATATGTTGGTGTGTCTGACTGATTTGCTTTTCGTTCATTTTGCTGTTGCTGTTGTTGTTGCTCGGGTTGGCTTTTTGGTTCCTGCTTAACATTTAATTGAGACTTTTGCTGCATATTCGCTGAAGATCATTTTATTTCGAGTGACTTTAGGTTTTGTTTTTTTTTTTTGCATTTTTTGTTGGTTTTGTAATACATATTTAAAATAGCAACTACCATTATCTTGTATTTATTATTATTTGGTTTTGCTTGCATCGAGTTTATTTCCTTATATAAGTAATAAGTTATATATATTTATAGGGTTCTTGTGGATCGTAATGGGGGCTGAGTGTGGTTTTCATGTACTGGGGTTTTTTTCTGGGGGGTGTGGGGCAGGTCGCTGACCCTGGGCCAGGCAATTTTCCCTCTGCATTTCCCGCTGGGAAAATGCTACGCAAACGGCTTCCCTCTCGCTCTCGCTCCTTTATTCGTACTTTCCTTTTTAGTTTGTTGCTTGGTTTCCGGCTTTTCATTACTCAGTGTACATTTAGAACATTTGTTAGCTATGCTGAAATACGGATTACGACGTCTAGAGTATGTATTTTATCTTTATATATATGTCTAATTATATATATAGTATATATATGTCTTTATATAGTTTTACTTATCGTATAAATGTTACCGGCACTATTGTTCAGAACTAAGAGTTGCTCAATTTCCCATAACGATTGAATGCCTCAACTCAGGCGGATAATGCTGTCGAAACTTTGTTGATCTAACTGAATGACTCGACTCACTGAATTCAATCCAAACTAGTCTCATATATAAAAGATTGCTTGTTAGATGTGTGTGCATGTGTGTTGTATGTTTATATATATTGCTTGCTGCATCCTAAGACATTCTTCGCTGCTCCTCCTACTTCCGCTTCCTGCTCCTCCTTGCTCCCGAACTAAATATAATCTTTGTATGAACCGTGAACTGAAAACACTCTTCTCCGCTTTGCTACTCTTCCTGGCTGCTGCTGCTGCTGCTGTTGTTGCTGTATTCGAACGAACTGAGGAGATGATGCTCAACTGAAAACTGGCTGGAAAAACTGCGGCGCCAGGCCCCCCTTGACTGGATGAGGGGGACGCACTGGCGCCGTTTTGGCTTGTCTATTTCACTATTGGTAACTTAAATGGTAAATTGTTTCTGTGAAAGGCAACTGTTGCGCGTGGAGGCCGCAGCTCGGTTGTCCAGGACTCGATTCGGGGGGATTTTGGGATCTTGGGAGTGTGGATTTTGAATTGGGTGTTGGGTACTTTTTTGTGAGCTGCGGCTCCCGCTCGGTTTGTTTGTCGTTTTGCTATATTTAGTTGTATATGCTATTGTAAAAAATATCATTATAAATACTTTTGTTTATCGGTTGCTTACGTTTACGGCTCTCGTTACGTTTTGGGTTACGGTTACGGTTAGCTAACTGTTACCTTAACGCCTACTGTGGTTGCTGTTGCTGTGTTTGTCGCTCTCGCTGTTCTGTTTCTGTTGTTCGCTTTTGATTTGATCGGTAGCATCCGCTATATAAGGTCAATATATAGCTAGTACAGCTAGCGATGGCTCTGTAAACTTATACATTATAAAATATCTGATCACATTTGTTTGCAGTCTCTGTATAAATATTGTTGTTTCATTTGTGTTCGCTTATCGCCTTCGTTTTACGTTAAATTACTTTACATATTGTACACATGCCGCGCCCAGTTGTATGGGGCGCCCGGCATGCCGCCTTTCGCTCTCTCTATCTCATAAATCATAGGTCGGGGCGATCGATCGAAACCTGGATCGATGGCCGAGAAGGAAAAACGTTTAACTGAAAATCGATATTTGTTTAGCTTTTGTCATTGGCTCGTTGGAATTGCGTTTTTCGTTTGCTCCTACAGTTGTTTTACATAAAATTTCGTGTAGAATTTTGACAAACGTCTGACCCCGTTCCTGGCTGGCTGTACGCGGGTATTCTTTTTAAATTTGTAATATATATATATGCATATCCGATATTCAGGGGCTAATGCGACACGGCTGCTTGCTTCTTGGTGGTTGCCAATGGGTGCGATTTCGTTTTGGTTGTACTTCAGTTTGACGACGGCTGGTGGCGCGCCTTTAATCCTCGAAGGATTACAAAGGGCGCCCAGTGGAAATAATAATAATATTGCTGGGCTATTGTCTGGGGGCTGTATTGGGTCCCCCGTCTCGATTTGCGTTTTGTCAATTTTCACCTGTTTATTGCTGCTGCTGCTTCATCTGCATCTATGCATCTGTATATCTGTAACTATTTGCTTTGTTGTGTGTGAGAGTAAACCAAAGGAGTTTTGCAGTTCGATTCGCAGGCCATGGCACGCCCCGTCTATATACCTTGGACATAATATATACCATCGATTTTTGGGCCAGGAATGGAGCCAGTTAAACGCACGCAAAGTTTTGTGGCTCATTGATTGATTGATTGAGTGGCTGCTCGTAAGAGAATTGTGAAACAAAGGGTTTTTATCACTTATTCTTGTTGTCTATGTGAGACGATCTGAGTGTGACTCCCGCTGGGCTGGGCGACATGCATTCCCCCTGATCGGACTGGAATTTATCCGGATCCTGGGCAGGTGCACGGGTTGCTTAAAGTTTTGATTGTGGCTACTCGTCGTCGCTTCTCTGTTCCCTCGGGTTCAGCAGGCAGGCATCTTCTTCGGGGCTTCTTCGATCTTGTTTCTTTTATTTGATTTACTGGCGGCGGTCTTTGTGGAACCGCCTAACTATGGGCAATTTCTTGTGTGGCGTGACCTGCAGTCGCAGTTTCCGGAGAGATCCCATCCGGGTGCATGTCTTTAGGGGGGGTCACGGGCACTCAGATCTCCTCCTGATTCGCAAATGAAAACATAATTGTTGCTGTTGTCGTTAATTGCTAACTGAAGACCTCGGTGAACGAACTAAAAGTTTTGGCTTATTTGGCTAATTGGCTATTGCTGCGGTTGTTGTTGATTGATTTCGTTTCAGTATAAAAATATAAATCGTTTTATAAAAGTTATTGGTTGCTGTTGCTTATTCTTTATTATTAGTATTATTTCTTGTATTATTATTTTACGTTGTTTGTCTGCTTGTCGCATGTATTGTACTATAAATTATCCCGGTTCGTGCGTGGCACGCTCTTCTATTGCAAATGAAACTGTGGCATAAAATCTGATTCCCGACTCTCGGTTCTCGATTCCGGAACGAGCTCGGTCAAAATTCAACTATAAACACTTATGGATTAGTTTTGGTATTGGTTTATATGTATATATATTTATATTTGTATTCGGTCATGGGTAAATATTCAGTTATTCAGTTATATTCTGTGTAAAATTTGAACTGAGGATGGCTTAAAGACTCAACGCAAAGGAATATGTATTCTCTCTCTCCTATTTATCTCGCTCCCTATATGTATGTATATATAGCGTATTTATCTTTGATATGTGTAGACAACCCAAAAAAAGTTGCTGCTGGAAGTGCTCTGTGTTGTTGTTGTGGTTACCGATCTTCTCCGTATTGTCGCTTCTAATTGGGTTTCGTTTCTCGATTTTTTCGATTTTTCGATTTTTTGTTTGGTTTTTCGCTTTGTAT
This sequence comes from Drosophila nikananu, assembly GCA_008042635.1. NCBI lineage: Eukaryota > Metazoa > Arthropoda > Insecta > Diptera > Drosophilidae > Drosophila > Drosophila nikananu. The sequence goes on from VNJV01012653.1 coordinate 28,707, forward strand.
ATTTGAGTAAAAATATTTATTGTTGTGGTTGTGGAAAACTGTGAGAGATTAACTCAAAAATATCACATACGAGTTGCGTATGTTTCCCTGGCTATTGTTGGCTGTTAAAACTAAATGGCAAATTCTCCTCATTCCTGGCTTCACTGTTATCGGTTACTTAGGTATTTTGTTATCTTTTATCGTTGTGGTTTTTATTTGGTTATCGTTTCGGTTTCGTGTTTTATGCAACTTTCTCTTTATATTTTTATACTTTCTCATGTGCTTTTTGTTCGATGATGATGTTGTTGTTGTATATATATCAATTTGAATTTCGAATTTCCATGGGCAATATATTTGCATTGCGGCCGAAATGTTGGGTTTACGTCATAAGCCAAAAGTTTTAACATCTCCCTTCATAAACTTCAAAACTAAGGATGCGTAAGATTGATTCCTGATTGATCAACTGAATGAATACTATTAGTTACTATGTCTGCTGATTGCAGAGTTGCTCTGGCAAGAATTTAGATCATTAAACTAAGGTCCGTTGGTGCGGGCGCACAGTGCATGCCGAAAGTGTGCGCACTGTGCGCCGCTCTATTGCAGTTTGTTTAACAGAAAGGTGTGTGGTGCAGGTGGAACTGCACCACTTCGTAATCTCCTACCTCATCTTCTCCTCCTTCTTCTGCTTCCTCTTCGTTTTCTTCTGATTCTTCCTACGCCAAATAAGTGATAAAAATTGTACTTCCAAACGGATGTGTTTTGTTCGGTTTTTCGATTTTTCGGGCCAAAAAGTTGTTGGGAATTTTGAGAATCGCGCTTGCTACTAAAAAAACGCAATCATTTTTTTTGGAAATATTCATCGCCGTGTTAATAGATTTTTTCGTTTTCATTTATCGTTTTTTGTTTTTGTTTTTCGCTTTCATTTTATACCAAAACTGCAAATTTTTGTGTGCTTTTATTTTACTCTGTCTTCTTATTTGCTTCGCTTGTGATCAGATGTCTTCTAAACCAAGGATGTTTAACTAACTTATGGTTAAGTTGAAGTTGAAGTTACGAATAGATTTGCTTTGATTTTTACCATGGAGTAATGTACCCTACGTGTAAGTTTGACTGACTTGCTTCAGTGTTTTTGTGCGTGTGTGGGCCTGCCAAAGGGGATCTGCTTGATATATATACCGATTTGGATTTGGCACATGTCCCATCTCTATCCCCCCTTCCTTCCTCGTCGTCCTTCTACCGGGAACCGTTCAGCGCGCATTTTCAATGCAGTAAGGCTATGAGTGAATTATTGCCTGGCCTTGGCCAGATTTACCATTTTCATGGAGTCAGGGGCTGGTTCTGAGTGGGTCGGGGTCGCTTATGCTTAAACTGTAGTAATATTTTAATTACGTGTATGTAGTTGTATTTAAATGTCGCTATGTACAATTCTGATCAATTTCTGTTATTGTTTTTTTTTTTGTTTCTTGTATTTCAGTAATCAGTAATCGGTAATCGGTAAGTTTGGGTATTTGTTTTTCTTTTGGTTTGCTTGGTAATCTGCGGTATTGATGCTTTTAAAATCTAGTTAAAATTGCATATGGCTGCGTCTGCTTTTATATTTTGGTAATTGGTTTACTTGTAGTAGGTATATACTTATCTCGCCTTCCATCTCGCTATCGCTTTCATCATCTGCGTCTAGTTTAGTCCAGTAATCGTTATCGTGATCGGTTGCGTGCAGTGTTTGGTAATGCTTTGGGTTTGCTTGATACTCGCTGGTTGACCAACACTGGTCCTACGTGTCTCTGATTGGCTGGGTTTCCGTTTCCGGCTGACGTTCTCCATCCGGTTTTCTGCTGCCGCTGCTGCTCCACTTAATCTATATGCTTAGGCTAACTTAGTTCCTGGGTGTAAACTGTACCTGGCGACCCACGGCAGCAGCGGCACGGCCGGCGGAAACGAGGAACGAACTTGCTCTGGCCTATGGCTGATCCTTGGCGGACCATTTGTGTTCTTTTAGAATTTACCAACACCGAAAGGTTGTTCTGGAGAAACTAAACTCTATTCGCGTTCTTTTGGCTGCTCGAGAAGACGTGGCCGAAGGGTGGTGGGCTTGGTGGCTTGAAGACTGCCGTGGCTGCTGTCCGCGGACGCCGATATTCGCTGCCGCTTGGTTTGCGTCGCTCAATTAAGGTGAATTATGGAAATTTCGCTTACCCTTCTCGTCTCTGCGCTCCACCGACTAGTTAAGTTGTTCATATAGTTGTAGTAGATATTGTGGTAATTGGGTTAGTGAGGTGTGTGAAGGTGGTGGTGTTGTAGTTGCCAATCAGTTCCAATTTTGCGGTGACAATTGCCGAAAGCTTCTGACGGAGTTTGGGGGAGAGTTGAACCGAAAAGTGGGTGCTTTAAAGGTTGCCAAAAGGTGGAGGGGGTTTTTTGTTTTTGGTAATTTTGGTAAATAAAAATCCAAGCGCCGTCATTTGTTTTGTTTTCTGTTTTCTCAATTAATTTCGCTTTTATTAACCAATTATCGATCGAGGCGGACCCTTTGGTGGCCCGCCCCCTGAATTGTTGACTTAAGTTTAAGTATGTATGTTTATGTTTAGTATAAATGTATGAAATATGTAAGTTGCATTAAATATACGCAAGTGTAAGTGTGCTCAAGTGTCAATTGTTGGTACGCAAGTATGTTATATCGGTTCATTCGCCTTCTTTTTGAGTTAAAAACTAATATGTGGAACTGAACAGAACAGAAAGGTTTGATTGCTCAATTTGGTAGTGAGTTTTCCTGAATTTCGACGGCCTAGATACTGCTTCTTTTTTGTGCTATTTCTCGAATTTCGCTTAAAGATAAAATTTCGCCTAAAGTTTTGTTAGCCAAACGTTTATTGTTAATACGCCTTAAATTGCCTAAATGGGGTTTCGTCTCTCAATAATTTCGCTCGTCTCGCAATTGTCAATTAACTATTTTTACATCAATCAATAATTTCGTATGGCGACCTCTCTGTGCGAGGCCGCACATATTGGTTTTATCCGAAACAATAATGCAGTTAGTTCGATTTTTAGTTTGTTGTTAGTTACTTTTCTATCACAAAATCAGTTACAATTGTATTTAAATCAATTTCATTTTCATTTTCAAATTTTCAAATCTCATCTCCATTGCCAAAAGCCGCTTCCTTCGTAAATTTTGTAAAGGCATTAACAATCAACGCGTCTCTCCTTGAATTTCGACTCCTGTCTGCTGTGAATTTTGCTTAAACTCAGGGGTTAAGGGAACTCAACGGGGTAAATGCGATAAACTTAAACTTCAGTTCGATTAGCGAATGCCTCGTCTGCCTCGTCAGCTTCTGCTTTGTACGTTTCCCTAAATACTAATTTCGCAAATGCAATTTTTACTTTTCAGTTATCCAAACTTCAATTTCCATTTCAATTTCGATTGAAAGAATTAAAATTTCTTCTCTAACTCGCCTTAGATTAGGAAACTCACCGTCTTATGCGCAACTAATTTTGCCATAGTTATGCCAAAAGTGCGATTTGCTTAAACACTCGCTTAGTTTTAATTTGGTTTTAGCTAAAATTCAACTATTGTTCAATAATTTCGTGATCATTGTGGTGGCCGAAAGGTTTGCTGGGGTGCGACGATCTCCTCGTCTCCGTCTTCTGCTCCTCGAATAGCGGTGTTCCCATCTAATCTAAACTCCAACCTGAGGGCGCTAGGGTTCCTTTCCGGACGGGGGCTGGGGGCTGGCCAAACTAGGTAACTGACAAACTAACTAACTGGCTGGCTGGCTGACTGGTGAAGCTCCTGCAGGAGCAATTGTTGGGCCGAAATACTAAATTTCGCTTCGTTCGTTTCAGTCGAGGAATATGGTTTGTTTCTTTGCCGAATATTTTTTCTTAAATGTTTAGCATGCTTCGATGATGTTTGTTTGTTGTTGTTGCAGTTGATGATGTTGTTGCTGTTGCTGTGTTGCAGTTGCAATTTGAAGATGGAAAATATTTGCAACTGCAGGAACAACAGGGTTTGCCCGCCCCTTGGCCCCTAAAAAGTCGCCGGGCGGAGAGCAGGCAAACATATCCCTCTAAACCCGCCCACTTTCCATGCTGAGTCTGCTGTGCTGATGAGTGAGAAGTGCATGATCGATCTCAGCCAGCCAGATGTTCGGAATAGGAGTAGTAAGTACATATATTTTTCAATCAAAATCAAGAGGAATAAAAAACCATATTTATAATTTGTATTTTTGGTGTTTCGTGTATATTTTGTTTTGTTGCAACTCAAGGCCAAGTAAAGTAAATTAATTAAACTAAACGTTAACTTAATTAAACGTATAAATTATTTACATAAATAACAGACTAGTGTGTGGTGTGTGTTTGTGATGTGTGTGTGTTGATTATTCTATAAAATTAAGACGTGCGCTCGAATGTGGCGCACTAAAGGATAAGAATTGATTAAAAATAAACCGTATTCAAAGGATTCTTGTTAACAATTAACTTTGGTCGAAGGTCTTGCATAACGTATTGTAAATTATAAATTTAACTACCCTAACGCCCGCAGCACGTACAAATTACTCTGGCTCTCGCTCGCTCGCTCTCTTTAAAAATCTAAATAGTTTTTTTTCGCAAATTTCTTACGTTTTTTTTGGTTGTTTTTTCTGTTTAGTTTCGCTTAATAGACATCGAATATATGCTTAGCGCTTAAGGGGGGATATAGCAACCTTAACTTTCGGGTGTCCTTTAAATATTAAATACCGATTATCGGCCATCAGAGCAGCGCTTGCTTTTGTAAAGCATAGCGCAAGCAGTGAGCGCTCGATTCGGGCGGAAAACTGCTTACCGGAAAGTCGGTCGGCCAAGCAGTGCTTGTTCCTGTTTGGCAGAGCGACTTTCGCTCTCTCAAATGAACACACACTTTGTACCGTTGTGAGCGTGTGTGTGTGTGAGGTGTGTCTCTGTGGAATGCTTGTGTGTGTGTGTTTCGTGTGTCAACTTTCGGTAGATCATTAGACGGCTCAACTATTTGTTAAATATTATTCATACGTATACGTAATCTGCTGTAAATATTTTCAAAAAAATTTCAACTAACAAACCAACGGCGAGTACAGTTTACACTGCCTGTAAAGTACGCTCGGTGTGTGGGTGTTCTCAGGTGTGTGGCTCAGGTTTCTTCAATTTGCACTATTTCACATTAGATTAAGACTTGCTGCTGCTCTACATTCTATGTTTCAGTTTTGGTAAATGTACAGAGGCAGGGGAGGATCGATCTCCCTGGCTCTCTGTTCACATTCTCTAGTCGCTTATTTGCTGAGGTTCAGTGTGTTTGGTAATGTGTCTGTGTGTGTTTTGTGGTTTTTGGAAATTTTTGAAAAAATATTTTGCTTGCTTGTTGCTTCTAAACGCGTTTTCCTTACGAAAAAAACTCCATAAAGTTCTTCTTAATTCCGTGTTCAGAGTGTTCTTCTGTTGTGTGTTATTTTCGGTCGGGGAGAGTTGTTGGTCATATCATATCCAGTCGTGCTTCTTACGCAGATTTAGCCTTTTAACTTTGGCTTGCGCTTCGCCTTCGAATGGCTGCTGCCGGGCCTGGAGTGGCTGGTGGTACTGGTGCTGGTGCTGGAGCTGCTGCTGCAGTTGGTGGTGTTGGCCGGACTGATGGGCGGTGGCATTCCCATTCCCGTATGCGTATGCGGATGCGGCGGATGCAGCAGCGGCAGCGGCAGTGGCGGCAGGCTCGGCAGCGCCAGCTCCTCCACTTATTCCAGCTGCTCTAAAAAATTGGGCGACTTGAAGTACTCGGGCACGGGATCGTCCATGCGCGAGATGATCTTGTATATGGACTTCTTCCACGACTGCTCGGTGTCTTTGCCACCCTGTATTGCACGGAAGAACTCCCGCAGAGTCTGTTCGACCACGAAGCGGAAATTCTGGGGTACCTGTGGACCGATTTGTTCTCGATTAGCGATTTGCTGGCTCCCAGTTGAGGTCATCTGTTGTTGTTAGTTAGTTAGTGGTTCTTACGGATTCGCCCGGACTCGCGATCCAGCATCCACGCACCGGGTGTGTGTGTGTGCATGAAGGATCGGTTCGGGTAAGGGCGCTGGGTCGTGTGTTAGTGTTAGTGTTAATGTTAGTGGGTGTGGTGGGTGGGCGTGGTTATTGGCATACCTCAATGTGGTTATTGCGATTGTAGTGCAAATTGAGCACGCGATACAATTCACTATCTCCAGCAATCAACAGATCATCGGGTGTCTTGATGCCTTCGGTGACAGCTTGTCGTGCATATTTCTCCATTTGTATGTAGTAGAATTCTCTGCAGATGCGTAGATGAGGAATATGTTTGGATTGGTCAGTATTCTGGTTTTTGGTTTCTTAACTATTCTATGGTGTGGGTTTTATTTTATTTATTTTTTTTGTTTTGTTGTTGTTCAGCATTCAAATTTACAAAATCGCAACGCAAACGAAAGAATAAATAAGGTTCGAACCGAGGCGGGGGGATTGGGGAAAACAATAGGGGGAAAGTCGTAAAAGTGGTAAACCAAATTCAAAGGAAATCGCTAATGCTCGCTCTCACTCCCGCTCTGATTCTAGAGGTCCCTTTGCTGGCTTAATGCATTATATTGGATCGCTGTTTGAGTATGACATTATTAATAATTCGCTGCAAACTCTTAGGCGCGCCCCAAGTGCTTCTGGGTGTGTCTGAGTGTGGGGGCGTCGCCGTGTGGCTGTGTGTCTGTGCGGGAGTGTGTAAAGAATTTTTAATAAATCTCAAATGTGCAGCGGCTCGTCTCGTGGTGGTGCAATAACAATTGCAAGTCGAGGCGGCATCTTCTAGCTGCGGTTTCATCCCATTTTCCGGCAGCTGCCTTGGGGGCTGGGGATTTAATTAGCAAGTGCAGCGGGCTGCTGCTGCTGCTGCTTCTGCTGCTGCGTCGCCTTGTTTAGTCAAGTGATTTGTGTGTGGGCTGGCATTCGCATGGGGGATATACCGGATACCGGAGGACATTGTGGGGGTGGTGGCGGATCCTGCTCTCTATATATAGATATATAATGCCTTACTTGGCAACTGTAAGTGATTGCTTGTCTTCCGGCCTGACTGCTCTCCCCCTCTCTCTCTCTTGCAACGCTCCTCGCACGGATCCTGCATTGTCTGGCGCGCACTAATTGTTGTCTTTTCGCTGGAAATCCTTTGGCTCCCATCCGCCTGCTCGCCGCCTCTCTCCCCCTTGGCAACGCTCCGATAATCGCGCTAATTTCAAGATTTCCCAGTAGCAGCGCCAAATGCATTTCTCATGTTGTGCGAGTGCCGCTCGTGTTGATTTTTCCAAACAATAAGCGCAGAATGCGCAAATAGAAAATCTTTTCCTTCTGGCCCCCAGACCCGTTCGCTTTTTTATTCCGTTTTTTTTTTTTGCCCAGCTCCCCGGAGGCGGCAGCACTTGAACAGCGGGGGCGCCTGCCAGGGATTTGGAGCTGGCCGGGGATAATGAGGCTGGGCTGTTGGCTTGGCTTGGTCTTGCTTGGCTTGGCTTGGATTGGCCGAAAGAAAGGCATCGCTTGGGTGACAGCTCTCGCTCTGTGTGTGTGACACAGTCCATTGTGCGGCGGGTGTCCATAGTTATTAGGGATTGTCGGGATCTCATCCGTTCGCGCTTGGAATTGCGCGCTGAATTGCAATTAGCTTTGTGGCTGGTGTGGCAAGGGCTTGAGGCGATCCTTGTGCACCCACACATGGGGCCGGGCAGGAAAAGGAAGCTGGGCGCTTTCGAATGCGCCACTTAATTTAGATAATAAGCCGTGCAAGTGCAGATGCAGATGCAGATGCGATGCAGGGGCAATAGCGGCAGTTGCCGCTGCGGAATGTGTCGGTGGCGTTGGGGCTTGACGGAAGTGCTAATTAGTTTGCATATTATTTTCGTAGCCCATTTATTTGGGCCTCGCACCCACACACGCCGAAAGAGACAGAGAGAGAGAGAGAGAGAGAGAGAGAGGGAGAGGAAGAGCCTGAGAGCCTGAGGGGGAGAGAGCCACTAAAACACTTGTTGAAAGGCAGGCAGGCGTTGCTTTGTCAAGAGCATTCATCTCGCCTCCCTTTGTGTGTGTGGGTGGGCTGGTGTGCCTGTATGCGTGTCGATGTGTACTTGTGTGAGTGTGTGCATGTGTCTCCTTCTTCGCTGCACCTTCTTTCTTCTTCATCTTCACCACCATCATCATCATCATCATCATCATCACCATCATCTTCCTCGCCGCTTCCGCAATCAATTGCGAAATCGTATGCAGTTCACGAATATGTTTATTAATAAGCTCACACATACTCACCCACACATATGCAGACATCTCTACCTCATACATTAATGAAGTAATTGGCAACACTTTGGTATTTGTATCTATATATAAGCATCTGTACACAAGTCATATACGTCTATATACATACAGGATGGAGCAAGTATCGTATCTGAGTGTGGCAGTGTGTGTGTCCGGGAGTGTGTCTGTGTGTGTGGCTCGTGGGCGTATGTGTTGTGTTCACATATACAAATGTATCGAAGTACAGCAAGAAGATCCTTTCACGCGACGAGGAGAGCGGGGCTAGAAAGGGGGCGCGGGGCGGGCGAAGCGCCAAAAAGACACTTAACCTCAAAAAAATAAAGGAAAGTGGCTTGATGAGAAACAAAACGCGTAAAAAGAACAGCGGGAGATGTGGGTGGGATGGTGTGTGTGTGTGAGTGGGCGTATCCTTGAGCGCCTTTTGCCAGTAGGGTCCTGGCCATTGTGCTCGAGACCCTCAAGTAGCTCAGCGCAGCCATGAAAGGCGGCCGAAAGAAGCCCGCTGAATATGTTTGCGCCGGCAAACAAACTAATTAGCCCGCCAGGACTCTGCTGAATGCAGGTCCTTTGCCGCTTTCTTTTCATTATTTGCATTTTGGCGAGCTAACAAAACGAAGTTACTGCAGCTAATGCAATTATATAAGTGGCCTGCTTGAGGACCTCGAACAAAAGGCACTTTTGTTAATTAGCCAACACACACACATGTTGGATTCTATGAGTGTGGGTGTATGTGTGGGTGTGTGTGGGGAGCATGGGGCGGCGCACTTAAGTAGGCAACACTTTTTAATATGCCCGCGCCACGAGTTTCTTGGGCCTCCAGCTCTTCGCTATTTTCACACTTGACTGTAACTCTCCAGGCAGGCTTGCAGGCCCTCGAGTGGCTCATCCAGAGAGTCTCATCTCGCAGAGCTCCTAGTCCCGGCACTTTTCTTAAGTGCCCACTTTGGGCAACATATTATTAGGGCCCTCGGCCCCGAAGTCTATATGATGTGTGTGTGAGCGGTGTTGGGTGAGTGTGGGAAACTCATAACATTAACTACTGGAGAGAGCAATAAAGCTGTTAAAAATATTCATTTCCCGGGTTAATGTCGGGGTAAAGCGATTACAAGAAGGGAAAGCACTCTTTCCCCTCGAAAAGAACAAAGGATAAACCATAAGCTGAACGAAATCTCACGTGATAAGAAACTAAACGTAAAAACCGTTACATCGGTGCTACCCCTAAGAAAACGAAAAGAAACAATCGAGAACCAGTTAGGAAATCAAAAAATATTCCCACCCATTTTAACCTCTCCGCCCCAAGAAGTCGAAGTCGAGCGGAGATACAAGATGCCGATGCCGATTCCCAGGCGAAGTGTAGGGTTCGCTAATGCTAACTTGCGGCGAAAAGGGATTGCAACCCCAAGAAATCCCCTTGGCCAGAAATTCCGATAAACCCCGAGCGTGCCGGGTCTTGATTTGTTGTCTTTTGTGTTCTGTCGGCCGGCCTTTCCTTGTGCGCAGTGTGCGCAGGTAGGGAAATCCGCAGGGCAGGGGAATTTCTTGGGGTGTCTCGAGGACAATTCCTTAAGACGTTGCGCATGTCTTAGACAAATCGGAGTCGGAGGCAGCTGCTAAGCCGGCGATGAAAGAGGGTTGGACGGCTCAGACTCAGTCCAGGTGAGACCCTGTGCCACGCTCTGTTTTCTTTCTATTTGTTCTTTATTTTTTTTCGGGGCGGACAGATGCGGCCCGGATTTGGCGCGCAAATCACGGCGACTGCATGCGGGCCTACCTCACTTCACCTTGGTTCCGAACTCTGAATACCGAGCCGATCCCTTCGGTTCCGTTTAGTTCGGCTCACCCCGCTCGGGTACTCATACCCGGAATCCCCCGAAATAGCGCGGCAGCTGTCGTTTTTCCTTTAGTCCTGCTCTTTTTTTTGGCAACTCCTTGCGCAATTTCACGGACTGACAGTTGGAGTCGCGGAATGACAGCAACAATGGGGTGTTGCATGTGGCCGCGGCTGCTTCTTGAGTGCAAGTCGAGGGCTTCGACAGGTGGCTGTCTGGCGTTGGGGCAATCGATGATTTCCCCCCCTCAAAAAAAATTAAAATCAAACTCAGGCGACTAACGAAATCATAAAAATGAATGCTGTACCAATAGGCTATGTACTAGGATGGATTGTTAACTGTGAACTTACCGGAAGTTTGAGAACCATTTCACCAATTGTGCTGTGTTGTTCTTGTTGAACTTGATGTCCGGGAAGTACATCTTGAGCACCGCGGAGCTGGGGTAGCGCACCCAGAAGAACATCAGCTTGGCCTTGCGCAGGTGCATCGGTGTCAATGTAGAAGAGTGCAAAGGAGTCAAGGATTCGCAATGTCTGGTGGCGTTATAGATATGGTATATATATGAGATATTTGTCTGATGGTCGATTGTCTTTCCAAATTTCCCTGTTCGTGTGTGGCAGAGCTCGTCAGAGTATAGTTTGTGAGTGGGGCAGGGCGGGGTGAGAGAGGTTCCATTCGATTCGATGGGATTGGATTGGCAACGTCTAACGTGGCTGCACTTTCGAGTGCCAATAATGAATGTCTAAGGGTGCCACCTCGCCTGCTCGGCGCGCCCCCAGCTCCTCCTTGAACCCACTGATTGAAAAAAGCCAAAGCTCAGCCGAGGGCGGCTGGGAGGGCGGAGTGGGAGGCGGAGGCGGAGGCGGGGGCCCGGCAAGAGGCCAACGAGTGCAGCTCTTTCGATTGGCTGCTCGTCATTGATTTTTTCCATTTCTGTGGCTGTTGCGAAATGCAACTCAAGCCAGGCCAAGTCGATGATGATGATGACTTGAGGGCCCGCCTGGGGGTCTCTTGGCGAGGGGCTAAGAGTGCCACCGGAGGAGGGGGCCGGGCGAGGCGGGGCAATAAATAAGGTTTTGATTACATTTTATAAAGGAATTTAGTTGGGGAAATAAATAAACTGAAGAAGACACTTGATTGGTTTCGTTTTGTAAGCGAGGTCCGGGTCGGGTTAAGCACCTTCTCGCCCCAATACCTCACCCTCGTTCTCCCTTTCCCTTTCCCTTTCCCTCTCTCTATTCCCTATTCCCACAGTCCCTGCCAGCTCTGGCACACACTACAGTTCGGAAGGGGCGGAAACTCACTTGACCATCAGCGACTCCGGCTCGGAACCAAATTGCATTTGCTTGTAAAAGGATATAGTAGGCTGCATGCCATCGAACTGCATGTCGGCCGAGTTGCACTCGGACTGGCGATCCTGGGCGTCCATGACGGCCCGCAGGCAGGTCTTGTAGTCGGGCGATCCGCCGTGGTGGGCGGCTGCCAGCAGGGCGGGATGCAGCATCGACGGCGGGTGGGGCAGCGGCGGCGAGTCGCGCGAGTCCATCAGCGCACCCAGGCTGCCCGGCGGACTCGCGGACAGCTTCATCTGCTGGTGGTGCGGGTGGTGCTGTTGGTGGTGCTGCTGGTGCTGGTGCAACTGGGCGGCGGTTGGCTGGCCAGGGGCCGCGTGCGGATTGAAGAACGGCGAGTACGGCGAGAAGACCTTGGACTCGTGCAGCGACGGATTGGGAATGGCCACCGAGGTGGGCAAGGACACCGGCATCATGGGTGGTGGTGGTGGCGGCGGCTGCGGGTGGTACGGAGCTCCTCCGCCGCCCCGTGTAGGACTTAGGGCGGGCGTGGCATTGCTATTACAGCCATTCGACGTCTGTTGCTGCTGCTGCTGTTGCTGTTGCTGCTGCTGTTGCTGCTGTTGTTGCTGCTGCTGCTGCTGGGGCGTGGTCGGGGGTCCACCGGTGGGCGGCACCACGCCATCCTGGGCCAGGATGCGGCTGACGGTGCGCGGGGTGATGCGCGTATCGGTGACCTTATGGCGCTTCTTCTTGGGAGTGACCACCAGGCTGAGGGCCTCGTTCTGCTCCAGCTGCTGCTGCGTCTGCTGCGCACTCTGCTGCTGCTGCTGGGCGGACTGTTGCTGCGCGGACTGCTGCTGCTGCTGTTGCTGCTGGTCGGGCGGCAGGCAGAAGGGTCCGGTCATCGAGTTGTAGAGCGCGGCGGCGGCCACCGGATTCATTCCCTGCGGCGTCTTGGGCGCCTGGAACATGGCAGCCGCTGTGGGCGAAGGACGAATGTGAGGAGGTGGAATATTAAGGGTACTTAAGCTACTGTTAGTGGAATTCGCTGGCCCGCCGGCGGGGTTAGTATTGGCGCCGGGATGATCCCCCGATTGCTGTTGCTGCTGCTGCTGCTGTTGCTGCTGCTGCTGGGCGGACATGGCTGCTGCGGCGGCGGCATGGTGCATCTGCAGTCCCATGGCCGCGGCTGCAGCGGCGGCGGGCGAGGCAAAGGACAGCTGGCTGCCATTGAGGCGGGGGGCGGCGATCAGCTGCTGGCAGTTGGGCGGCAGCAGGGGATGCGCTTGCTGCTGCTGCTGCTGCTGCGCACTCGCCCCGCTCGCCGGCGGTTGGGAGGGCATCTGACTATTAGCTAGGAGTAGTGAACCATTATTACCTGATTGTGTTGCGGGCGCGGGTCCGTTCTGGGGCCGGTCTGCCACCTTGGTGCGCGGCGACTTCCGGTCGAGGATCTGCGAGGCCAGCAGCAGGTCCTTGTTGAGCTGCTCGGCCGCTGCCGTCACGGAGTCAGCCTGCTTGCTGAAGAGCCGTCGCTGGTGGACGAAGCGCGTCACGATGGTGTCCACCAGAGCGGACAGCGAGGTGGTGATCTCTGACTTGAGCACGTCGGCTAGGCCCTCCAGGTCCGTGCCGGACATTCGCATCATGGAGCTGTTGTTGCTGTTGCGCAGCATCTGGAACTTCTCGGACAGCTCCGACTTCAGCGCGCTGTGGGCCGCGGCTCCGCCCATCCGCGTGGGAAGGCGGGCGGGCGCCGGGTGGTGCATCTGAGGACGCGGCGCCGAGGTGGCCACGTGCTGCTGCTCCATCTGCTGCTGCTGCAGCTGCTGCAGGTGCTGTTGTTGGCGCTGCATCTGCTGCTGCTGCTCTTCCTTGCGGCGCTGCTGCTCTTGCTGCTCCTGCTCGAAGCGGCGCTGCTGCTCCTGCTGTTGCTGCTGTTGTTGCTGCTGCTGCTGCTGTTGCTGCTGCTGTTCGGCAGCCTCCTTGGCCATGCGCGCCTCCTGCTCGAAGAAGAACTGCTGGTACATGGCGGCCGCGTGCGACATATCGCCCATGTGCTGCAGCAGCGGTGGGAATCCCTGGGGCAGGCCCGGATGGCCCACGCCCACCAGCGGATTGTGCAGCTTACCGGACATCATCTTGCTCATCATCTGGGATAGCATGTTGGCGCTGGAGTCGCTGCTCTCGCCGAGCACCGTCTTGGGCTTGATGGGCGAGGGCGCGGGCGAGCTGGAGCCGGGTCGCTCCTGACCCGCCTCCTCCTTGTGGCCGGGACTCGCGTCTCCGTCGCCGGTCAAGGTGGGTGAGGGCGACAGCTCGATGTGGTCGCTGCTGCCGTTGTCCGGCTCCTGCTCTTGCTCGTGCTCCTGGTCGACATCCTGGTCCTGGTCAAGCTCCTGGCACTCGGACTCCTGCTCCATCCGCGTGCACAGCTGCACGTACTTCTGCTGCATCTCCGCCAGCTGCTCCTGCATGGAGCGCAGCTGCGACTTGAGGGCGTTCTTCTCCACCCGCTTCTGCTGGATCTGCGGCGACTCCAGCTCGTTGGACTCACTGTCCTCCTGGTCGAGCATCATGCTCTGCAGGTTGAGGCCAAAGTTGAGCCCAGCGGCGGCGGCCACATAGCGCTCCATGGCGTGCTGCTGCGGCTGGTATAGCTTACGCTTCTTGCACCCGTTCACCTGGAGCTGTCCGGCCTGGGCCAATCCCGATGACGGGCTGCACCGCATTCCGGAGACGATGTTCTCGACGCGAGCCCGCTTCAAGTCCATGCCGGGCTTCTTGAGGCATCCGCTGCCGGACTCGCGCTTCTGCTCCACGCAGTCATCGTCGTCGTCATCGTCGAGCACGTCGTCCTTGCTGTTGTCCAGCAGCATCATGTCCGAGTGGCTGGGCGAGGCCAGGCTGTCCAGATCGGATCCCCGCGAGTGCAGGTTCATTAGCTCCACCTCGTCCAGCATGTCGTCCTCGGTCTCCTTCTTGGTGGGCAGCTGCGGCTCCTCGGGTGCCCGGCTCTGGGACCGCTGGCGCGTTTCTGCTGCCTCCTCCTCGTGCTCGGCCTCGTCCGGCGCCCCGTGGCTGTCCAAGGAGTCGGAGGACTTGCGCCGCAGGCTGCCATCGCTGGCTAGACTGCTGTGGCTACCTGTTCCACTTCCGCTGCGGCTGCTGTGGCTGCTGCCATGCGGCGATTGCTGCGGCACTGGGGCCGTCTGTGGCTCACTCTTAATTTTGATATCCACCATGTCCGAGTCCTCAAGTAGGCTGATGCTCTCCATGTTGTTGTTGTTGGTGGCAGCCACTATATTATTATTGTTGTTATTGTTGTTGTTGAGCTTGGAGTGGAGCTGCTCCTTGTCCTGGAGCTGCTGCTGTTGCATGGCCGTCCGCAACTCCTGGTCGAGCTGCATGAGCTCCTTCTTGCCCTGCAGGATGTTGCGCAGCATGTGATGCGCCACCAGGTCGTGCTGCAGCTGTTGCTGCTGCTGCTGATCCCCACTGCTGGCGCCGCCGTTCAGCGAGCTAACCGAAGCCGCTCGCGGGGGCGATCCTCCGGCCACATCCGCGGCAGCTGCCTCCATCGAGCGATCACTGCACGCCGACACGCGGCGACTGCCCTTGGGCGAGGAGTGACTGGAGCTGTGGGCCGATCCTGGCGAGATCGAGGCATTGGTGCCGTTGCTCATCGGGGCACTGCTCGCAGGCGCCAGGCTGTTGTTGTTGTGCTGCTGCTGGAGCAGCTTGGACGTGGAGTTGAGGCTGCCGATCAGGAGCTCGGCACTAGTGGCCGTCTCCATGGCGGCGGCCAGCATGGCGTTGTCTAGGCTCTGGGGCAGGCCACTGGTGGCGTCCTGGGCCTGCTTCATCTGGCGGCCGAACAGCTCGTTCAGCATCTTGGCCGAGGAGCCGCCGAACAGGTTGCCGAAGGCGGCCGTCAACAAGGACGAGGCGGAACTGGCGCCCGAAACCGAGACCGGCGAGCTGCTCGTGGGCGAGTGGCTTAGCTGGGCGGCGGCTGAGGCGGAAACGGAAGCTGCCGTGGCGATAGCTGGCGCGGATGGGGCCGAGCTGGCCGATTGTGGTTGGAACAGGGCTCCTCCACCAGCGGCACCCGCAGCAGCCGCGGCAGCGCTACTCATGAAGCCAGCAGCGTTGTTGTGGCCGCTGCTGCTGTTACTGTTGTGGCTCTGGCTGCTGCTGTTATTGTTGCTGCTATTGTGGGTGTCTTTGCTCAAGGATCGCGGACGCGAGCGACGATTCACTTTGCTATTTGTCGCGTTGCCGTTCCCGTTTCCGTTTCCGTTGTTGCTAATGTTCGCGCCACCGATATTGTTCGAATTCACGTTACTCGTTACGTTCTTTACTGCAGTTACTGTGGGTTTTTTAGCCGCGCACGTTGTTGTCTTGCCGACGGCCGTTGACTGACTGATTTGCCGACTACTGCGGGCGCTGCGATGACTGCGACTGCTGCCGCTGACGCTGCCACCACTGCGATTACAGTTGTTCGCCGTTGCCGATGCCGTCGTCGCCGCAGCCGCTGCCTTGCTGTTGCTGTGGCTGTGGCTGTTATTGCTGCTGCTGGCGCTGCTGCTGCTGCTGCTGGCCTCGCAGCCTTCGAGCACGACCACGACGTCGTCGTCGGAATCGTCAGATTCGCCGCCGTCGCTGTCCGCTTTCTCCTTCTCCTTCTGCTTCTGCTTCTTGTGCTGCTGCTGCTCTCGCAGCACTTTCTCTTCGACGTCTGTGCTGGCGCGGCCTGTGTCAGTGTTGGTGCTGGCGCTCTCGCCGCAATTCGCCGCGCTGCCTTCCCCGTTGGTCTGTACTACTGGTATGGGCGACGTGTGTCCGTTGCTGTTCGGCGGCGGCGGTGGTAGTTGTGGCTTCGCCGCTGTCTCCGGCTCCGTGGTTGCCTTCAGCAGCACGTTGTTCTCATCGCTGTACAAACCAAAACAGTCCGCGTCGTACTCCTCTGATGACATCATAAGATGATGCCCACCAGCAGCAGCAGCTCTCTCGCCTCGCCTTGCCTGCTGCTCGCTGCTGTTCCCCGCCTGACGGCTCTGCTGCGGATTGGTTGGCTCTCCCTGCCAGTGGCCTTCCCCTTCGCCGCAAAGACAGCGAGAGAGCGAGCGAGCGGGAGAGTATTCGCCGCGGCGTATGCGTGATTTCAAGTTTAAGTCCTGGCTGGCGGCTCTTGCAAGCCCAAGTCGTGTTGTGTGTCCTTATATCCGAGTCCTGTTTCGCTGTGTGCCGCTGCTTGCTGCTTAGTTCAAAACCTATCCTTTTCTGGCTGCCTGGCCGCGATGTCCTTGCTGATGCTGTTGCCCGCTGCTGCCTCTGTTGTTGCTATAGTTGTTGCTGTAGCGCCAAACGTTGAAATTTTGCTGTCGCTCAACTTTCTGGTCGAAATAAGGTTCCAGTTCAAAAGTGGTCGTCTCCTTTTGGCCGCTGCTGACAGTCTGTCGCCGATTTTGCGTCTGCGTTTTCTACGTTTTTTTCTGCGTTTTCTAATTGTGAATTTTGTTTTGAATTTTCGTTCCACCACCACACACATGCGAATGTCCTTTGCATTTAATTTTATTTAGCTTTGATTTGTGTTTCCTTGCGTGCTGCTCTTCGTCCTGCTATCTCCGCCAGCTCTGCTCCTATCCTTGCCGCAGCTTTCCTTTGATTTCACTCTCAAAAAGTGCTTTCTTGGCGCAATGGTTTTCGAGATTTCTTCGTTTTTCGTTTTCTCGTCGTTTTTCGTTTTGGGTTTTTCGTTTTTGGTTGATTTCTTTTGTCGTTTTTGGGTTTTAGTTGGTTTTAGTTTGGTTTTTGGTTTGGATTTCGTTCTGAATAATCCTTGCTTGCGCTCAAAAAGTCTTTCTGAAAAATTAATGGTGGGCGTGGGTTAAGTATCTGCTGGATGCTCGGAGCAAGGGGGCAGGGTGGGTCGGCACGGAAAGTGAAAGTGGCTGGCCAAAAGCCTTTGGCTTGGGTGCACCACTCGATTGGTGCTCGGTTTGGGGGCTGTGCGGGAAGGGGTGGCTTCTCCCATCCCCCCTTGTGTCGTCCTTAATTCAGCGGAAGGCGGCGGACACCCCCTTGAACCCTCCCGCCCCAGACGGGGCTTTATCTAATTTCTCCGCTCTTGTGTGTCTGTCTGTGTGTGTACCCGCCCCCTTTCTGCTTTGTGCGGCAACGAATAAAGATAAGTCACTTCGCTTCGTTTTCGCTGATAAACAAGTTTGACTTACTTTCCTCTCTGTTACAGATACACGGGCACAGACACATACAGAGCCGCAGATACATAGATACTTTGCATATGGCCATGGGTCGAATGCGTAAGCACTCGAAATAATCAATAAGGGAACTTTGGAACTGTCCAAGTGCGTCAAAGCATCGACCAAAGCCATCGCCATCGATCACGTCGCCGTCGTGTATCTTTGAGCTCTCGGGGGGCCATGTGCAGTTCCAAGAACATCGGACCACAGACTGGAATCCTCCCCCTTGGAATTCGATCTCGACCATGAGATCTTCCAGAGAGATTTATTTTTGCAGTAACTCTAAGTACAGGCACTAACTAGTATGTATTATTTTAAAAAGTGACCTAGGAAACTGCTTGAAACATTCGAAAAACGTGTATTTACGCTGCTAATGCTAGTCTCTAACAGAAATTCTCTAAATCAATATCTGAAGTTTTCTTTTTATGAAAGAAACAAGCTCTGCATGCAAATGTATGTTCTTGAATTGTAAAAATTTCCTAAGCAGAAAACTCTGTAAGTAAAATTTACGGGAAGCTCAAAGTATTGTATAACTGGCATTCATGAAAAGGAAAACAACCAACCATAATATAAACTATTTTTCTTTTTTCCCGATCTTGTCCCATGATCGGAGTTCTGAGAACGTACCTCAACCCCGAATCCTCCCCGTTTCCATTAAAATTTAATTCGACCTTAACTTCAATTGCGAGTGCAATGGAATGCAGCCCGAGTCAATGTCAATAGAAGCCACCCCTCGCCGTTCTTCGATCATTTTCGGCGACTGTACCTCCGAAGGCTTGCAGCTTGCAAGGATAATGCAGAGAACCGAAAAGAACCGACGGCCAAGAGGGCGAGGAAGAGAGCCACCCCTATGCAGGGCCAACAGGACCCTACGGGACCCATTAAGTCGGGCTTGGGAGGACAGGGTAAATGAGAATTCCTATGCACAGCAGATCGAGATATTGAAAATTGTCAAATTTACCACAAACAAAGCGTTATTTTTCTCTGTCGTCCATCATAGATCCTCCTGGAAAAAAGAAAGAAGAGAGAAAGGAATTAATTATATTCAGATAAAGTATTATGCATTAATTACATATATCACAAAAGTGTTAATAAACACAAGTATTTTTATTATTATTTGATTATAGAATTGGATTAAATATTCTTTAAATTCTTACGCCATTAGTTTACTTAATTTTTCAATAAATATATTATTAAAATTATGACTAAAGTAAGCAATAATTTTCTTAAAGAAATGTCTGCAAGATTTTGAATTTTTCCATCATATATGAACATATTTCCATAATACTGGAGGAGTTTCCGATCGCTTTAAACAAAACTCATCAATGTCAGATTTTTAGGAGTATGTGAATTTTTGCAATGAAGTAATAATGAACATAACTATCTGTATAAATGATTATTTAAGGTATCTACTATTAGCTTCTACGATATGGTATAATATGTTCCGACTGAAAGACAGGGCCCACGTGCCCGTATGCTTAACTCAAGGAAAACTACTTAATTGCCTTGTTATGGGCACAACCTTTTCTTGAGTAGCGCTTTTCTTAGGCACTCTTGTATCTATCGCTGCGATAGACAGTTGGCATTCACAAGTTCAATGCACCTCGGGACGTGGGTTTGGTCTAGGAGCGCTATCAATAGAGGCAGCAGGCTCTTTCAACTGCAACCCCTCGAGGAGCTGGAACATATGGCGGTGGCAAAGGAAAACTAGGACCAAAGAAAGTTGCCAGCTGAGGCGAACTTCCACCTACGAGCGAACAGCAGCGCAGATAATTACGACCTTAACACATTTTTGTTTGTATTTTATGAAAAACGCTGAACGCGGCTTCGCGTACTTTGCATGCGCTGGCCATGAGGGAGGAGGAGCAGCGGCGAGGGATGGCCAGGGGCGGGAGTGTATCTCAAAGTGTGCTTTGGAATGTCCCTTCACAGATCGCGGCACACGGTAATGTGCTCGTCGCCGCACAAGCGAGCGAAGTGTGGCACGGCCATGTGTCTCTCCTCCTCGTGGTCGGGTGTCATCATTAAAATATGCTTTGGCTTGGCTCATAAAGGGTCTGCCGGAGGAAGGGGGCGGGGTGGCGGACACTGTGACACGGTCAAGTGACTTTAAAATCCGTTAAAAACAAAAAAGTGTCCCATAAAGCGAACGAGTGGCAATTAGGCATTATGATTCCGCTCCAAAGATCCATTTTCCAACATTAAATAGCAATCTGTTGGGTTGAGATTTGCTTGGATTGGGATTGGAAAATGGGTAATGGAAAAACGGGAAGCCCTTGCAGAATTTGCAGCCCCTATGCCGAAATCGGATGCGGAAGAAGGCGATCGCCGGAGCCAACAGCTGATCTCAAATGATTCCTCGCCGGCAGGGGAGAGGGTTTGCTGCACTCGGAAAAACCAGAGAGAGATTGTTAAATTTAATGCATTGTTATTTAATAAATTAAGTATACAAAAACAGCGATTACAGTTTATCTTGTTAATGTGTAGATGTAAAACATTTTATAACAGGATACTTATAAGTATCTAAAACATCGTGTAATATTTGAAGAGTATAGATAAATATTATGATAAAAAGAAGAGTATATGTTACTTTTACATTTTCTATGAAAATATTAAGTATTTACCTTCTTTTAATAATGTTCTCTTTAATAATTTTTACCAGTGTACGAGTTATGGTTGTGGCACGAGCGGAGAGCGATGATCGGAGCACACCTGGACTCGCTGTCTATGCCTCAATGCGCGTGCTCACAAGCTGGCGATCGCAGCACGAGAAGGAGGAGGAGGAGGCGGAGGAATAGGAGCCGGAGGAAGAGCAGGAGGCAGAAGGAATCGAGGAGGCAAAGAAGCGAAGCCAGGCAGACGGAAACAAGAGGCGTGCTCGGCGGTGGTGGTGGTAGTTGACATCCATCGCACCGGGAAGCGATTTTTACCTGATCCCGCTGCTATTTGCCTAACGGGTGGTGCGGCGGAAGTCGTCGGAAGTCGACGACATCGATAAAGTTCAACAAAACACCTTTCAACTTGTTTTTGGCATTCGAATCCAATGCAGTTGCAGTTCCGCAACCGGGCGGAGAGGAGCGGGAGAGACGAGTCCTAATCCTGCCACAAACACATTAAAATTATGTTGCCGCACAAAGTTTGCTGGCAAAGGCGCTTCCACGAGAATTGGCAGCCGGCAACTTTGTGGTGCGAATTGTGCTAAAAGAAAATGTCCTTGTCTGCCTTCTCCAGCAGCGGCTGTCTCAACCAGGGATTTTATGCGAAAAGTTTGCACGGAACTTGCCAAAAGGCAAGGCAATGCAGTAAACTCGAATTATTATGATGTCAGGGCCCAGCCTCAGTTATTGTTATGACCACTTTCCGGTGGTGGGGAAGCAGGAGCAGGAGCAGGCGCAGGAGTTGGAGCCGGAGGTGCACGCTTCTTGGCTAAGCCCTCGACTGGCAGATAAGATACAGATACTCGAACATGGAAATACTCTCACAGATATCGGGCGTTTGCTCGCCATATGGCGAGTTATAGATACGACGTCCGTGCGATACTTTCGAGTGGAGCCGGGCAAGGCTTTCCCGCTGCACTTAGTCAGCCCGAAGTAGGTTGCCTGGGGCACCTCTGTGATTTTCCCGAACTGTGTGTTAGTTAGAGGATACCAGAGAAAATTTGACACCCACAAATAAATGGAATGAAACTTTAGCAGGGAAGATGCGATTGTATATTCATTTCGAAGAAATTTTCTCGTTGGGTTCCCATTCCCTGTAAACTATTTAAATTTGCAGCATTAACCTGGTTTCGTTGCGGCTTTTCAGCCAGAGTTTGAGTTTGTCTAAACACATCCCGGGGTATCCTCTGGGTCCAAACATAATCCGTTGTCCTGCTGTTGTTTTCAGACATAAGCACATTTTGTGGTCGCTGTTTGTCGTGGCTGCGTTGTTGGCTTTTATTGTCTTTCAGCGCTTGATTAGATAGCACACATCGGCAACTACATGTGTAGAGTAGTGTGTATCTGTGCGCGAGCTGGGCGAGATACAGATACGGATACGGATACGGGGCCAGGCACGCAACGGCAGCCAGAAAATGGCCATATGTGGCCAAGTCGGCACCCACCGCCCGCTTTTCCGACTTTTGTTTGGACAGTGGCCGCCCGACTTTGAGGCTTTTGCCTGCCCCTTCGCCGGGCCTTGGCTCCTGCACCTGCACCTGGCACCCATCCACCTTCCAGCAACCAGCACCCACTCCCGCCCCCCCACCTTCGTGTCTGGTGCTTATCGCGCTTTTGATATCGGAAAAATGGAGAAAAGCAGCAGGGGAAATGCATGCCTAACGTGTGTCCTTTGGCTTCGCCTATCTATGCAGATATCTTTCTCTGTCTCTGTCTCTGTCTCTGTGTGGGTTTCTGGTCAAGGGACGAGGGAGCGGGGCTGGCATTAAAAACATTTTCATTGTAATCAAGCGTACTTTCTTTTATTATTATTATTTTGCCTCTCTCTCTCCGCCACTAACGACGCAAATTACTCAAATGTATCTGCCAGATACTTTTTGTTTTCTGCCCCGATGTCGTTCGTGTATATATCTTCCTCCTGCCCCACCGCCCTGCCGCTCACCGTCTAGCACTGCTCGTATATTATTTATTGATCGCGATAAGCGGCACGAAGCCAATTTCAAGCGTTAGCCAAATGATACTTGCCTCCCCCTCCCGAACGGCTCCTCCGGCTCTTAGTCGTAAGTGCTTTTTGCACTCGCTTCCAACTAATTTGGATTGTATTGGAAGTACAGTTGCCACAAGCTACAGCTAGGCCAGAGTTTCAGTGTGGTCCTACATCACCAGCTCTTCAAAGCTTTGATTTCCATAAGTAGGACAGTCCCGGCAAGTCGAGTTTCTTCGTAGAAAACATTTACCTAGACATTATTTAGATATTACCAGAAGTACAGTCCCGACAAGCCGTCTCGGTGTGCCCATTGAAGTCCCTGTCCCAGTGATTTCCCCTACATCCGCTTTGGTGCGTGGCAGTAACCCTCTTTCGCTGCATTATTAACGTCGCAATCAGAGGTAGACCCGTGCAGCTGGCAGATGTCGTCTTCCCCGAATAAGTCACCCCCTCGGCCGTCTTGAAGACGCTCTGGGAAACCAACTGTCGTCGATCGTCGGCCGTTACATTCGCCCAGGGTTCGGGGTGTGTGGATGTGTCCTGGGGTCTGGCGTGTGCTGTGCGGGCATAGAGCGTAAAAGGAGAGTCAAAGTCACTGAGTGGAACTTCAAGGCACTCGCAAGACCCACTCCATCAAAAGTTTTTCCACCTCCTCGGGGCCGGCTGCCTTTTTGGCTTTTGTAACGTATTTCTTACCCAACTCGAAGGGGGGTGTGGGTCTTCGAGGAGCTGGGGGCAGAAACTTTGGCACGCAATGTCGCCTGGCTCCAAATGCGACGCCTCCAAAGTCGCTTGAATAATTCAATTTTTCGTGTGTCCGGCGCGTAATGTGTCCATTTAGCCGGGGTCATTACGAGACGCACATGAGCAGGCATAAACACTTCCTTCCTATCCTATCCTTCCTTCCGCCCACCTGGTGGTGGAGTTCCTTGACAAAACGCCTCCTCCTCGGAGACCAGCGGTAACATTTAGTTGCTTTGTGGGTGGGTGGTGCCGGTGGTTGACTTATTTTTATGACAAATGCGAGATATGTTAATGCGATAGGCTGGCGGTTATTAAGGAAATTACCCACACATGGCAGAGTCCTGCGCGGCGAGTCCTTGAGCCGCGTACAAATATTTGAAGTTTCAATTTCAGTTTCAGCGTGAGCGCGGACATTAATAGGATACACATGTATCCGGTGCCCAGAAATGACTCCATGTCATGCCTCAAGATAATTAAAGGTTGTACCTGGGCAGAGCCCCCATCTTGCCCTGCTCCTTGCGCCCAAGGACCCCGTTCGTGGGGCGCGGAAGGCGAAGGTGGCTCTGATTGCATGTCCAGAGCCTGGGACGGCACTTGGGTGTCGTTTGCCCCGTCGCAGTGACTAACGTGGGACCAGGGGCTCCCGGGCACCGAGCTCCCGCGCTCTTGCTGAGTCATCCAGTGCCTCGGTCTCTGGGCTAAATTTGTTTAAATTCATCTGCGTATCAACAAATTGATTGTATTTAATTCAATTGAACCCGGGCAAGGCAGAGGGCACTGTGGCGACTATCGAGCAAGTTTTTCGAGGCATCTCCGAGGCAAATTGACTTGAATAATGAAATTTGCTGCTAATAAAGGCGGTCGCTGCGATTCGTTTTCATGACCCACCGGGGAGAGGGGATCCGGCTGGGGCTGTGACTGGGGGGCGCTGGGTGTCGAGTCGAAAAGTCGCAATAAAATCTTGTAAAGCATAAAATTCAATTCATTCCATTGTTCGTGCTGGGCTCCTCCTTTTTCCATCCTTTGTTCGTCGTGTTTGGATTAAACGGAAAGGATTTTCTTGATCAAACAATGGTCGTGCCGAGGGTGTACAGATTGCAATACAATTGTTGATTTATGCATCGGAGATGAAATTCTTGGAACACTTTTGCGGCGATTTGCGGGCTCTCCGTGGCGTCCATTTAATTCCTTCGTAATTGCAATGAAAACTATAGTACTTCAGCCGGAGAAGAGGAGTCGGCGTTCTTGCAGAAACTCAGTGAGCGCAACGCTGCTGCCCGAGTTTCATCCTGGCTCATCCTTGCCAGAGCCCCTAGCTCCTCTTGCTGGCTCCTCGACAAGTGACAGTTTCAATTAAAAAAACGTTAGGAACCGGGACAGCCGTCGCCTGACCCTCGGACCGAGACGAGCCGAGCTGCCGGCCGGGCAAACAGAACTCAAGTAGTTGCGGGCGAGCTGAGTCGGATTCATTATGATAATTTAGCTGCTGGAGAATCCTGGCCTGCCTCCGCTTGACATTTGAAGAACTCTGAAGAGCCCCGGGCCCGAGGGTAGAGGAGCGCCAAGGACGAGCTAACGACGCTGCCGGGACATTAATGAAATTAAATTTGTGGAAAATGGTTTCGCATTATGGAATCGGCACAAGGAACTCCCCACTGCCGGTTGAGTGGCCTCCTCTGTTCGGATCAAAGCGGTCAGGGCTGCTGGGGGAGCACGTGCTGGTGCTGCCTGCTGATTTTCCGAGCCGGGCCGTGAATCAGACTTAACGACCAGTGACCAGTAACCCCATCCCGGTGCACCTCCTCGCCGAGTGGCTGAGTGACTCCTCCTCTGACAGCTCGTCAGCTGGCCTCATAACTCAGGCCAGTCGGGGCAGTTCTTTCGGGTCCGCAAGTCAAAGGCTGCAGCACTTAATGAGCGCATCCGGTGGATGCACTACCCCCGATGGTTCCACTGCTGGCATTGCTTCATTGCACTTTACATTAAAGTCCGCGACATTACACAATACACAGAGCATTAATGTTCATTAGTGTCGTCCACTGGCCAGCCAGCCGGGCTGTCTTAGGGGGTTGTCCCCCCGTCCACAGTCATATCCATATCCATTTTCATTTCGCTGTCGATGCGATGTCGATGGGATGTCGATGTCGGTGTCGCTGTCGAAGTCCAGGCCATGTCCATGTCGATGTCATAATGGCATCGCGAAGAGGTGTCAACGTATTGCAGCGCTTCACGCTCAATTAGGGTAGGTCACTCACCGGAGAGGAAGCGGCGTCTTCTTGGGGCGCGGAGAGGCATCTTCGGCTGGTAATTGAAACCCGGTGGCGTCTTCTGCTTTCTGCTCCTTCGGCTGGCCCAGGAAGTGCAGGCAACCGCCGTGACGTTTTCCGTCTTCTGGCCAGCTTTGTTTGCTTTTTGGTTTGGGCCTTCTGGGCCTTTGTTTCGCCGAAGGTCTTGTCTTTCAGCCGGCCTACTTGACTTGACCCTTTGTCTGGCTGCGGTTCATTAAGGCAACTCGAAACCCTTTAATTGTCCCCCGCCCGCCCTGTCTCAGTGCGAGGCCTGAGAACTTTTTGAGCCTCCGTCTCTGCTGCTGCTGCAGCCAATGCATCGCCCAGATTTCGGGGGAAGCTATTTGTTTCTACGGCCGGCGACAACGACTCCAGAATTAGTTGATTTATGAATTATGACAATGTGGACCAGGGCAGATAATGCAGACAGACAGTGAGTCTGCTATGGCAGCCTAAGCTGCCGGATATTCTAATAAAGCGGCCACCAGCTGCAATTGCAGCGAGTGCAGATTTAACACTTCTTGTCAGAAGTTGATTGAAGCAACCCCCAGCAGACCAGTTGAGACCCCGACTTCGGTCCATCTGCAGTCCAAGGAGGAACCGGCAGTTGTCGAATGCGGAACTATGAAACTAGTCCGCCATGGGAACTACACATAGTTCTCTTCTGGTGCTGCTGCTTCTGGTGCTGCTGCTGCTGCTGCACTCAAATTAGTGCAATCAAGTTATCTTGTGCGTATCTGTACTGCTGTTCTACAGCCACTTGCTGGCAATTGTATCTTGCATCTAACACTTCAATTGGGCGCTGCGGTGGGAATTTGTTTCGCCTCGCCGAAGGAGGAAAAACTATTTAAAAAAGGAAATTATTAAAAATTATTGCCGACCCTTGGTTGGGCCCTGTCCCTGTTTACGGGACCGTGTGAAAAGCGCACCCTCGCCTTTCCTCCGCGATCCGCGATCTGCGATCTGCGATCAGTGTTCTGCGAGCGGCATGCAAATGGAAGTGGCTATGGAAATGGAAATGGTTTCCTTGGCCGGCATTGGTTCTGCTTCAAGGCCTCAAGGCTGCGAGTTCCGGAATAGCTTTACATGAATCGGCAGGTTTGGTTCCCAGCTGGCCGAGCGCCTTTCCTCCCTCTTCGAGGTCCTGGCTCCTGACTCCTGGCTCCTGGCAAGCAAAGCGTGAAGTTTCCGTTTGCCTCGCTCTCGCTCTCCTTGCAAGTAATTTTCGGAATACTTTCCCCTAACATGTCAACGCCCTAACATTTCGGGACTGGGGATAAGGCAGCGAGTGCAGGCAAGTTCATTGTCGCCACCCTCGGGCCGAATTCATTACGCGAATGTATCTCGCATCTCGCAGATGCAACCCCAAAAGTCGCCCCAAATGTTGCCAAGAAAAGCGGGCAAAAAAGAGTCTTGAAAGGCATTGCACAAGAACAAGAAGGAGGCTCTGCGGGATGGGTGGCGAATCTGGCATCTCGAGCAGCAACTTGTGGCAATGCAACCAGAAGACAACCCACACCAGCCGCCCACGTAGCCCAGAAGGGTGGTTCTGCCAAGGACATTTCAGTCCTGACTGCAGCAGCATTACCCTACCAGGCAAGGGGTAGGTTTGAAAAATCAGCAGTTGAGAAAGCCAATAATACCATATAAAAGTATTAATTGATTATTTAATATCGCAGCGTAGAAATACAACGCGTAATGTTTATTTATAATATTCAAGCAATAAAATAATCAAATATGATAACCCTTATCTGCTCATTATTTAAGTGTATGGTTTTTAAATTCAAGAAAGTGTATAAAGTATTCTTTCAAGTCTCAAGTACTCCCGCCAAATCTCCTGGCGAGGCAAAACGCATTTCATTTTGGGCTGTCGGTCTGGAGAGTCTCAAGCCCTGAGATGCCAGACAAAAAAAAAAAAGAAATTAAAAAGTGCATAATATGAATCTATAATACATAATAATAAAGCTTGAAAGCAGACATAGGCGGGGGGTGAGCCATCAGCATCCTTAGCGGGCTGGCAAATAAAAAGGGTTGGTCGTCCTGCCCAAGTCCTAAGCGAACAACAAGGAATGCAAACAGAGAATAAAATTTTCGTTGAAAAGAAATTAAAAATCTGCAAGATTTGCATTTTGCCAGATGTAATATATGTATATTATTTTCCTCCTGCCGCCCAAGTGGCGGATGAAAAACTTTTGAGTGTTCACCTCAAAGTGCAGTGGCGTGGACAGCGAGGAGAGCTCCGAGTCCGAGTCCGATTCCTATTCCGGCTCTGGCCGGGCTCTAATGATGCTGCTGGCACTTTGAGCCAGTCTCAGGCGCAGTTCTTTGCCTTTAGCTCGGTTCAATTTTAATTAATGAGCACACAATTCGCCGCATAATTTGCATTTCATTTCTCGGCCTCCTTTCAGCGCGGCCTTGCCATTATCTAAGCATAATGGCAATGGACTGCGACTTGGACCCGCTTAATTAAAGGTTGCCCCTGCCACCTACCGTCTCCGCCGGCGACTTCTACCTGGCGCTGAGCTCGCAGCTCGCAGCTCACAGCTCTTTATCTCTTCGGGCATAGAATAAACACAATATGCAAAGTTTTTCCACGGCCATTGAGGCGCGGCCCATTGAAACGTGG
The DNA here is from genome assembly GCA_008042635.1 of Drosophila nikananu. NCBI lineage: Eukaryota > Metazoa > Arthropoda > Insecta > Diptera > Drosophilidae > Drosophila > Drosophila nikananu. The sequence continues at coordinate 56,676 of VNJV01012653.1, forward strand.
GCGCCAGAAGAAAATTCGAGCAAAGGAAAAGTGCAATTCATTTATTTGCGTTTCCTTCTCCAGTTCTTCTCTCCGGGCTCTTTGGCCAGCTTCAGTCCTCGTTCACTTTTTTCTTTTCATCTTCCTTTTTTGGCCAGTTCACGGCAAGGAGTCGTCCAGCATCCTTTCCTTACCGCCTTCATTCATATTTATATGCGCTTTGTGGAGCGGCTGCAGAAGCTTCTGCTCCTGCTGTGCTTCCAGTGACTTCTTCTGCTTGTCTCAGTCCTTTCTCTGGCTCCTCGCTCCTGGTTCCTGACTCCTGACTCCTTTCTCCTCGCTCCTGTGTGCAATGCACTTGTCAAAGCTTAATTGAAGGCAAGATTGCAGTCTGACTCGCTGACTCCGTGCCACCGTTCCTCCGGGAGTGAGTGTGCGTCTGAATGCGGCATATTTTCCCAGCGACTTGGCAAAAGTCGCTGCAACGTGGCTCAAACAAAGTGAAAGCCAAAGAAAAGAAATTACTCGCCCTGTACCAGGTGTTTGGAGGGTATATAAGGCCCAGAGAACATTAAGAGATCATTAATTAATTATAGTCAATATAGTTAAGTGAGTAGAGTCATTGGAACTCGTGGAACACAACTGAAAGCAGCTTTATTTGGAGGTTACCAGGAGTAACCTGGTGTTTCATAATTCAGAATCAACTGATTATGATTATTCATTAAGCTAATTGCAATATGTAAGCTAAATATTTATAGAAATAGTTGTTCGCTTATCTTTAGAATTGAATTAACTATTCAATCTAAATTTTCCTTTGAATATTTCTTATATTTTTCCACAAAAAGGGTATATACTATTCGATTGGTGATGTGTTTGCCTCTCCGCCCTGCAAGTGCCTGCCAGCTGCCAACTTGCAGCGTAAACGATCTCCAGGAGCGAACTCCTGCCTCACCTTTTCGCCCCTCGGTGCCACCCGTTCCCGCTCAGGCCGCAATTTGCAACAAAAAGAAACCAAAATTAGACAAAGACACGGGAGGGGGAATGGGAATGGGAATGGAAACGGGACTGTGACTGGGACCGGGTATAGGTCTGGATCCGAGACGGGTTGCCCTACTCAGGCACTCACACACACGCTGTGGCGAATAAGGAAAGCCAGCGACGGAGACGTCAAAAGAATGCAGTTAAGCACACAATTGACATTTGAAACGTCAACTTGGGAAACCACTCGAGCTGAAGAAGTTGCATAAAAAAGTGCCTCAGTTAGGGGTTTCCTTTGCCGCTCCCTCCTTAGGGTTGAAGTGGGGCCAAGAATCCGGGGAACGGCTTCTTGCCAAGCTGCTGCGCTGCTCTGGGATGACTGCAGTTATTTGCTCGGCAAATAAATTTCCATGCAATGCGGAAGGTGGAGAGTGCACGGTGCGGCGGCCAACGGGGCGAATGGGTTATCTTTCTTGCCGTGCTCTCCATTCTAAGATAATCAACAAACGGCGGGTGATGCTGAAGACTAACGATGTGCGCATATCTGATTGCAGTTTACTGTTGCATGCATCATTAAAATGTGTCTGCAGCGGCACCGGTCCTGGGTCCCCTCTTGCTCCTCGGTCCGGGGCCTTTACCCCCGTGTTGCCCTGCAGCTGGGGCCTGTGCAGCATTTTCTTTTTATCCTACTTTGCTCAAGGTGGAGGGCCGTCTATTTGCATAGGGGTTCGGGGACGTAAAAGTCGGCTAGAAAGTGAGGTGGCACGGAGATTGAAAGACGTGGCCGCACTCCTTTCGAGCCTTGGAGCGTGTCGCTGAACTGTCGTCTTTCAGCCCGATTTCCCAGCAGTGGATTCGGCTTTAAAGCCAACGGTGCGGAGTGGAGTCTATTGCCCGGCCCCATGTGAGCTGGCGGTTGCCTATTAAGTAACCCGGGGAGACCACTTTGCTGCCGACTGCGCCCACTCGCATCCATGCAGATATTTCATTAAGAGCCTCGGCAAACCCGTGAAGAAATAACTTTTGCAACATTTTTCCAGCGCCCAAAAAAACAAGTGGGGAAAAATGAGGAAAACTCACCGAGGAGGCCTACAGGACGAGTGCTGTAAGGGTTTTGCCAGCCCCCGTCCGACCCTCTTCACCTTGCAGTGCAAAGTTTTTCAACTGCAGCAACTACCTCAGAAATACCCACACAGATACGCACGCACACACACATCGCAGTTATGCCTGAAAGGAGGTGACTGCATATCCAACTAGGCAACTCCTCGTCTTTTCTACACACAACAAAATCGGGCCTTATTTTTATTTCCTTCTATTAAGAAATATCTGGAGATTCGAAAACAATTTTAAAGGTATCCAAAATTAGGCTACAAAATATTTGATAGCTTATTTTGGGACACGTTTTCAACAGATTTTAAAGGGTTTTCTATATTTCTCTGCCCAAAGAGGTTTTTCTTCCGGTGTTACGCTCTCACCCCACCATTTGCCAGCTTTTCCCTTCTGAGTACTAACAAAAATTCATCCAGCGGCAGCTAAGAGCGCAAAAATTATGTTGCACACATTACGGCGTGCACACAAAAACAAAAGAAACTGCAGCAGCAACTTTCTACAGCTACAGCAGCAATTTTCTTCAACCCACCCAGCCCTCCGCCCACTTGAGGCGGCTTTTCCCACTGCAGTTCCCTGCTGCTACTTCTGAGTAAATTAACTGCATTTCTTCACTGCCTGCCGCACGGCTGTTTCGTTGCATATTCGGAGGCGCCACAGCCAGGTGGCAGGGGTGCTCGACCCTTTCCTGGGGCCCGGGGCTTTGGGGTGGTTGGGTGGAGCCTGCGCCCCCAAAAAAAAGGGTTGCGCCCAGCGAGTTGCAAAACAAGTTTTCCTTGTAGAAATTGTACTTTGCATTCGCATTAATTAATTAAAAATAAAATATATAAGGGTGGAGCCGGGCCCGAAGGGTGGCTCCTTCGTCTGGCAGCCACTGCAGCGGAGTGGAGCAGCGGGAGCAGCGGGAACGGCGGGAGCGGATGCAACGGATGCGAAGACATGCCAAAGAAGCATGGGCAGCCGGAAGTGGATCGGAGGGGAAGGAGCGGTCATCCCCGGAGGTGGAGGCCAAAACTTGATGACTGCAAAACTGGAATTTGAGGGGGCGTGTGCACAAAAGCAGCAGCAGAACAAAGCCAACAAAAACTCGCGAAAAGGGAGAAAAAATACAAGGGAGTCGAGGAGGGCGAAGAACGAGGACCGAGGACGAGGATGCAGACCGGCGATTTCATTTTGTTTGATTGTTTGATTTCTGCTCGGCGTCGTGACCAACGTCCAGTGCATTTTGGCGCAGTCGGCTGAAGGGTCTCCGGCGTAGCCTCAAGACTTTCAGTGAGCCACGACGGCCTAAACGGAAATCTGGCCGCGGAGGGGAGTGAACGGGTCCATGGCATGGCAGGGCATAGCACCGAGTGGAGTGGAGTGGAGTGGAGTGCTCCTGTTGATGATGAAAAACGCACTCGAATTAAAAGGTTTCGGGGGGCAAAGAGAGCGGAACCGGACATCAACCTGATCGGGGACGGGGCTGCAGCGCTTTGGGGGGTTGAACCACGACGAGTGGTTGCAAATGAATCAAATTAAAATATTTATGGGTATAATCTGTCACTTGAAGAAGGGAACTTTCGCCCCACAGTTGGGGAATGCAAAATGAATGTATAACAATATGCATTCTTCCAAGGAATCAATTGCTATTGATATTTATTTATAAGAAATTAAATAGGTAACTAAACAGAGGCACTGAATATATATATTTCAAGTAATTAAAAAAGTAATTTCTTAGTAGAAGTGGGAGGGGTACAAAATAATTTAAAAATAAAGATACAGATCTTAAGCTGTAACAAAATATTCCTCTAAATTTAGCAATTAACAAACGTATGTATAATAAACAAAAATAAATACAAATTCTTAATAATACATTATTTTTCCTTTTATTATTATAATTCCCCTAACAATTTAACTTAATAACTGGAATTAATCTGCCTTTTGAAGAACATAATTGGGGCCCAGGCTCAGCTCATAGAAACGAGCCCCAAAATGGGAATCTCTTCGCAGGAATCAGCTGCACTTCCACTGCAGTCTAACTGCAGTTATCCTGCGTGTGTGGTGGGCGAGGGGTGGGGCCTCAGAAGGACCTGCGAGGAGAAGAGTTGAGCTGAGCTGAGCCAGACAGCCAGCATATTGCAATTTCGCAAATCAAACAAAAGGCAGCCGCAGAAAAAACCCAACATCGCGGGCGGCGGGGGAAAGGCGCTCGACCAAAAGGACAATGCACAGGCCGAGGATGGCACCGGAGGAATCAGGCCTCAGGAGGCAGGACGCAGGACGCAGGACGGAGGACTCAGGACACAACTCGGCTAATATGCAGTGCACATGCAGCGAGTCTTACGCGGAGGAGGAGCTCCGCGAGGATGAGGGGCTTTCAACTTTTTTCATGACTCTTGTTTCGGCAGTTTGTTTGCCCAGCAAATGCATCCAATGCAATTTTTCGGGCCGCAATATAGACGCAAGTCCTTGCTGCAATCAACTTTGCCAGGAGGCCGGGAAGCGGGAGCCATGAGCCAGGATACAGGATACAGGAAATGGTGTGGGAGACCGAGTAGCAGCGCTGGTTAAGCGGACGCTTCGCAAGTCAATCAGTCAAAAAACAAAACAAACAAAAAAATCAACAACAGAAACAAGGAAAATAAAAACAAAAAGTCGCAAGCCGGCTAAAGTCCTTATTTTCCTTGCATGTTGCCGGAGAAAAAAATGCAATATCGAATGCATTTGGAGCTGTAGCCACGCCTCTCCTCGCTATCAACTAAACGCACTGCAGCCGCAAAGAAATTGCAAAAATGGAAACAACACAAAAAAATGGGGGAAAATTGGTAGGCGGTAAGCACAGCCCACACTCACACACGAGAGTGAGAGAGAGATTTTCAATTAAAAGGAATTGCTGCTCTATGTAGATTTTTGTGCTTATTAGCCCGCCTATCCGGTGGTGCCACTCGAGAGCCGTGCACATTTGGTAATCAATTTCTGTTGTTGCTGCCGTTGTTGTGCGGCGGCTGCCTGACAATCTTCGCTAATAAGCTGCCCCTGACGCCGCCAAAATAGGGCCCACCAGCACTCAGGAAAATATATAGATTCTTATGACTATTTTATTGATTAAAAAATAAGAAAAATGTCGTCTTTAAGTGAAGTCTACTGAGTGAAAATAAATATCTACTTTAAATGTAAAGTTCTTCAAATCAATTCTGAACTATCAGTAAATATTTTTCTATTACACGAGTAGTTTAGTCAATGAAAAACTGATATTAGGACAAGAAATACTTGTATTAGTCTTACAAAGTATCTCTTTTAGTTTACAAGTATTTCACCCATCCAAATAATCTGACTCAAGGTTTTATCATTATCATTAAGAGAACCCTCATACTTCATTGGAAATTTCTCTACGTGTAGCCTCGGGCACAGATGAGATGATGCACTTGCATTATGCAGAATTCAGATTTCTGAATTGCGCCGCCGAAATGCATTCAGTGTCTGCTTCTGTTGTTGCCGCTGCTTTTCAATTAGGCCAATCCGTGCCAAGCCAAGTCGAGCCAAACCGTCGAGGCCCTGGTGAGGGGCGAGGATTAGTTCCATCATTATCTATTCCGCATGTGGGCAGAAGTGTCGCATTGCCGGGACGAGAGGGAAGGGCAGGGAGCGGGTGAGGGGCAAAACTGCCGCATGGGCAAAATATTATTGACAATTCTTCGGGCCGAGGTCGAAACAATGCCGTGTGGAATGCAAATCCTTCAGTCAGCTAATATTGTTTATCCCTAAGCAGCGCTTTCCCCGTTCCCCGGAAGGAACAAAGCCGAGAAAAACTATGCAAAAATATAACAAAACCGAGGCGAATCGAAGGGAAAACTCTTTGACAAAGGCAGGTAGCGGGAAAGCGGGTCCGGGGATGAATGGATAGATGAATGAAGGAACGAATGTCCTGCGATGCAAAGTAAGTGCAAAGGGTTTGCCACGACAACCAGAAGGGCTGAAGTGGCCGACAAATGATTGGCGAGAATGCCCCTGGAAAACTGTGAGAAAATCAGTCGTTTCTTGATGAAAATCACAGAATTTTCCCCACCCCTTCTTGGCCAGACAGCTGAAAATTGTGATTCCTGCTTTATTGTCGTCCGAGATGTACAATGCATTTCATTTTCCTCATTTGGCCGTCCTTTGTTTGGTCCTTGATCGGAGGACGCATTTGACACTTTCCAAGGAAGCGTTGTTTGAACGGGTTAATTTGTGTATTTAGCCGAGCGGCAGCTGTGCTTCGGGATTTATGTATATTATTGAATATCGACACTGGAGCAGCAGCAGCGGCCTCGGCGGCGGCGTCTGAGTAAACCCAATTAAATCCCTAAGTCGGAGCACACAATTTGCGGCACGTTCGTCCTGCATTTTGCACCTTTCGCGATGCGGCAAGAGGGACGCAAAAATTCAGATCACGAAGCCCAGGGAGTCACTCCAGCCCCCGAGCTCGGTGTGGAAATCGATATGCACCCGCATTCGTCTGTCAAGATGCTGTTCTTCTCTGGTTCCGTGATCTCTGGCGTCCATAACTCATCGGGGCAATGTGCAAAAGTGGCTGTATCGCATATCCTGTGGCTGCTTTGTCTGCCGCAGATCCTTTGTCCACGAACCGAAGTCAGCTGCAGTTGCAATCTGTTTTTTCCGCATTCAGCACGATCAAATATTGCCGAAGAAATGGCTGGCAGTATCCTTGTGGATATTGCAGCCCGATCAGGTGGCGCGTGTCCTTTTGTGGCCAACTGTGATTTGTCGGCCCGAATCGCCTTATATTTCTATGACTATTTCCAGAGCGTCAGCTGGTGCTGTGCGTGCCACGTGTATCTGGCAGATACTTTTCCGAAGCCCTCAGCCTTATCGCCGTATTCCGAATTACCCGCTTAGCCATTAACACGCCACTTTGGCCTACTTGTCTTGGCTTCTTCGGCTGGTTTATATGCAAATAACTTCAAGCTGAAAATTCCCCGCTCAATTATATTGTTACTTTAATGCTCAAATTCATTGACAAGAATTTGTTTACAAACTTTTACTGAAAATACAGCTGCAGCGGAAATAATTGAACTGAAGGTTGACGTAATACAACTGTGAAGGTATTGCAAAGGGGTAACTATAAAATCTCAAAATCTCATAAGTTACCACTGTAGGGAGGGTAAAGACGTGGGGCAAATAATATCATCGCCACCCACTACGCTTGCGTGTCTCTCTTCGAAATATCTCTTTAGGGTCCGTCCGAGTGTCTGAATCTTTTGAACGTTTGACCAATCATTCAATATATATAAGTGCACTTAAAACTTTATTTTGTAGTAGAGAAGTGTATCATATAGGCGGTGAGGAAGACCCACACCATATCCGTCGAGCTTTGTACCGAGCATAGCAAGAAGTGCACGAACACCGACCCGACTATACGCTAGAGAATTCAGATTCTGGTGAACACTTTCATCTTAAATACTACAATTTAAAATACTTTTGTGCCCGTTTGCTTTAAGTACTTGCATTACTTGTTTTATTTTGTCGTCCTAGACCATTACTTTCCATTTCCAATCTCAAAGCCAAAAGGATAACGCTCGTCTGCCTCTGCGCCGGG
>VNJV01012656.1:0-24036 GCA_008042635.1 Drosophila nikananu
ACTCTGAGCTCGGCGCGTAATTGACACATTTGCGCTTTCTTCAACACTGGCCTGTACAGCGGCAATATTTTCAACTGAACGTTCTGTACGCGTACGATTTGGAGGCTTAGTATCCAATAGAGTAAATTCACTTTCCAACTTTTGGATTATTCGACGAATAGCGAGCACAGATGGAGCCGAATGACGACCATGTAAAGCACGATAGGCTCTTTGAACACCGACAAAACTTCTCGAATTTTGATAAAATAATTGGACAATTTCCAATCGTTGTGGAAGCGTGAAACTATTCATGATTAAATGGCATACCTTACTGATGACAACTGTCAACTGATGTCAAAGATGTCAGTTGAAATGCGCTCGGTAGGGACAATCAAAAACATATCATCCCTATTGGGAAACCCTTTATATCATCATAATAAACATTTGAGCAACTTTCACTTGGCGCTTGAATTCAACGCACGACAAATTCAAAACGACAAACGACGATCAAAGCCCATTGTACCTGCTGTTGGTGTGTGTGTGTGTGTGTGTGTGTGTGTGCGTGTGTGCGTGGGTGTGTGGGTGTTGCTATTGCCATTGCTCCCTCCCCCACACCAGCGGCAAAGCGGTGAAAGAAGCGACAACAAAAAAATAAACCAAAAACAAAGTACATTAAAAAACAGCAACAAAGTTAAACAGAAAAAAATTTCAAAAAAAAGGTAACAAAAAATTAGAAATAGGAAAGACATCGCAATTGGCCCATGCAAAAACTAAAAAAAAAAAAAAAAAAAATTAAAACAATGAGTTCGGAATTGAAGGGAATTTGAATTCAACTCGAAATCAGGGAAGATAATATACAGAAAGATAAAAATTATAAGAAATACATAGAAATATAATTAAATACATGGTTCAAAAAGAAATAAAAATGGAAGGACAGTTAAAAACACACAGAGAAATATATAGATACAGGAGAAAAATAGATATATATAGGTATAAAAATTGAGATCGATTTTAAGAGATAGATAGATAATTCGAAAAATTGAAAATAAGTAGATGGATAGACAGAAAGGCATAATAACAAGGTAGATAGATACATAGATACATGAGAAAAATAGATACATGAATATATAGATAGAGAAACAGAAGGATAAATAGAGGGATATATCAATATATAGAAAGATATATAAATAGATATATAAAAAGATAGATCCAGAGACACTGAGAATGCTAAATAATTAACAGATATATATATATGTATCTAAAAGATTATATTTTAATAGAAACATAACTTAAACTACACATTTGAGTACTACTTTAATTGCTATTGGTGTATCGCAATTTATTTTATAACCTTTTGTATTTAATTATTAAAAAGTCTATCGAATTATTTCTTTATATTTTTAGTTATTAAAAATATTTTCGTATGTTTCTTTAGGTTTTTAATAAGAAATTATATAAATATAATATTTTAACTACCTTTTTTTTTATTTATTCGATATTTTAATGTTGTTCTTTAGTTTATCGATATTCTAACGATAAATTCGATATGTTTAACCATAAATGTAATATTTTTCCATATTTCAAAATATCATACATTGAACCTAATATTATTTTCAATTGATAAAAATGCTTTTAAAAATGCAATAAATCAAAGTTGTTATCAAAGCGATATATTTATCGATATATATTCACACTCCTAGCTATGACACAGCCCACGCTGGATTTTCCTTTAAAAGGAGTAGGAGTTGATCTCTGGAAACCGGTTGCCAGCCAAGACAGACACTTCCTTTCACCTGGGCAACCTGGGAGATGCCACCAAAGCCACCGAGCTACTTCCGCCTCCAAGTGTTTGTCGGGATCGGTTGGGACTTGATTCGCGGAGCTGCGCTGAGCTGTGGAGCTGTTGAGCTGTCAATGCCAGTGACACACTTATGCCATCACATGTGGCTTTCATATACGAGCACGTTTGCGTATGTGGCACATATATCCGATATATATATACGTATATATAGCCAGGACTCGGCTCTCTGGCTGGGTGCTGTCATGTGCAGCAGTCGTAGTCCCTGGCACTCCGTATTCATATCGTATATCCATAACGTATCGATGTCCTTGGCGCTGGCGGCGGTGCGTTGAACCCATTGCTTACGTGTTGCCTTGGAATGGCCTGCAAAGGGGCAGCCAGAAGGGAAGGGGCAGGGGCAGGGACAGAGCACATTTGGGGCCTGCGCATGAGGTGCCTCGTTGTCCTCGCGTCGTTGTTCGTTGCGGCAGGTCAGTTTACAGAGCTTTTTCCTGACCTGACCTACCCCAGGCTCTGTACGGTTTGCCTCTGCAGGCGACAGGCTCTGCAAAGTCGCGTCACCTTGCCAGGAACTATAGGAGCCACCAGCCCCTAGCTCCTCCCTCCCTCCCCCACAGCTAAGAGCAGGCAGGACATTTTTCGACTGCTGCTGCTGCTGCTGCTGCGTCTGCATCTCCATGCAGCTGTGTTTGTTCGGCGCCCAAGTGCAAGTTCAATCTATAAATTTGAACGGATTCTGTTCTCGGCCCCGACCCTGCCCCTGCCCCATGTCCCTGTCCGTTTCGCCCGAAGACCCCCCTCTCCCCCCTCTCTCTCTCTCTCGGTTTCTACCAGCAAGAGCAGCCTCCCCAAAAGCGCGATGTCCTTGCCAAATTGTAAAGTTCACGCCGGAAAGTGTATGAGCAAAAGTGGGGTTGTGTTGTTTGTTTTAAATTATTTAAAATCATAATTTATAATAAGAAATTATAAAAATATAAAAAACTAAAGTAAAAGAAAATCCAAACAAATTTTAAAACCAATTTAAAAAGGGATTGAAATTAAAAAAAGAACACAGTTTCCTTAGCAAAAATTACGTATACGTCATGTGGGCCAACGCAATTTGGGTAAATCTTTTACATTTAAGCTCTTAAATATGAGCTTTTATTAATAGCAAATTAAGAGTTATATTTCAATATTTATAATAATATTTATAAATAATACTAAATGTGTTAAATGAAAACTTAAAGAGAGACAACGCTGCGTATGAGTAATTAAATGGTGAAAATACAACGAAACAAGCTGATTAAAAACACATTTTTAAAGCACATATAAATTTTTTGAACCTATATTAATTACTAAATATATATTATTTTATAATTACTGTATATATAATATTATTTTCTATACTTTATTAACATTTGTATAATTATTTTTAGTAGGTTTCTTTATTTAAAGAACAAAACCCTTCAAGAAGTTCCAAAAAATATCAGAAATATTATGAAAAAACTAAATTTATGAAGTTTTCTATATATATTGTTATATATTCAGGATTAATCTAGTTAGCTTATCAATATCTTTCTCAATCTTTGACCTTTAACTTGGAGTTATGGACACTTTTATGGACACAGTCAGCAGCTGCTGTTATGGTGACCCCATTCACCAGCCGAAGGCCAGCAGCCACACACACATTACAAATACACACTTAAACACACTCACATGTGAATTGGAAAAAGGGAAAACATAAATAGGAACGAGATCAAGATCAAGATTCGAGACGAATCAAGTTGAAATTCTTGCGGGGATTTGTGTCTATCTCTATGTCTGTCTCTCAGTCTTTCTGTCTGTCAGTCTCTCTGTCTTTCTGTCTGGCCAGTTGCCTAGGTCTAGGCCATAGTTACCATACAACCGTGCCCAAATGGCCATAACTACAGCAGCGATCGTGCAGAGAAAGAAAAGGGGAGCTAGACAAAGGTGTTTGAGTTCGTCTTGGGCCTGATATTAAAAGAGTTTCTAGTTCTTATATACTTAAAAATAATAATAAAAATAAAACATAAATATATACATTTAATTAACGTTTGTTTTCTATTAAAAATTATCTTTAAAAATAGATATAAATATAAAAATCGGCACCCAGACTTAATTAAAATTAGCTTTAGGTAATAAATACATATATTTCAATTATTAAATCCCTAAACACCTTCCAAGTTAGTTTCTGGTAAAATATTGATAATATTGATATTCATTACAAAACCCTGAAAAACAAAATGCATAAAGTCTTAAAGGTTTTAGGTACAATAATGTATATGGACATTTTTACGCTTTTAAAGCAAAAAAAAAGATACAATTAAAGCAATTCAAATTTGGCGAGTATGTTTAAATTATTACTCTTCCATAGCTCTATTATTGGTGAAAAAGTTGAATTCGGTCAACTTTTCATTTCAAGATAATTGCAAAAAACTACCGGTGTCGCACGGGACAAGAAATGGAAGAAAACAAAGACTCTCGCGTGGAATTGCCCACATTATATAAATATATTTAAATATTCATACTAATTTGGTTATATGAAAACATTCTGGGATACTACAAATAAATTGACTTAAATTAATTAATTAAAATAACAGATTTTAGATAGAAATACTGATAAACATTCTTAAGGATTGAAACCCTTAAAAGTAAATAGAAAAGTTTAATTAAGCTTAGCTTAGAACCTTATAAAATAATTGTAGTTTGTGTGAGTGCATCTGGGGGATTGCCTTTCCTTCTTGTCCCTGTCTCACTCTGTCTCTCCCTCTCTCACTCTCTGTCTCTCACTCTGTCTCTCACTCTGTCTCTCACTCTGTCTCTCGCTCTCTCTCTCTCACTCTGTCTCTCACTCTGTCTCTCTCTCTCTCTCTCTCTCTTACTCTGTCTCCTCCTCTCTAACTCCGTCTCTCCCTCTCTCTCCCCTTCTGTGTAAATATCAATTTCCCACTCCGTCAGCTCGATGTTAAGTTCAATGTTGAAATTAGCATAAACTACCGTTAATTGCATTAGCATTAGTCTGGCCCGAACGGAATCTTGGCTAGTCTCGGTCTCGGTCTTGGCTCCCACAACAGCGGCAAGCGATCAATTCAAGTCAGAGTATCTCCCCCTTTTGTCGTATTATAAGAGATATATATATATATATGTATATACTCGGCTAGACTCTCCCCCGATCATCGCATTTATAAATATATATATATAGTATCTAGCCGTCGATTGCACTTTTTATGGCGCATTCTTGGCGCATATGTCACGGCATCGACGGCGACAGCAGTTATCCTTGAACACTGACGTCGCTGTTTGGCTTTTTTTTTTTTTGTTCATTTTCATTATTGCATTGCGCATACGCTCTGTTGGCCGCCTCTCGGATCAATTTGCTGCTGGCTTCCAGGTATTCTAGACGCCATTAAAACAAAAAAAACAAATACCTGTTGATACAAAAAATTAATACTTGGAAATGAAAATGAGAAGCCAGAAATATTGAAAAGGCTTTAAGGTGACTTAGAGCGAGGCCACTAGGAACTATTTCAGGATTCAAATATGATTTTTTATGTAGAATAATTATTTACATCATTTGCTAAAATTTTCTTTAATTCAGTTGACTTTATTTTAACAAATCATTTTCTGGGCATAATTAATATGAACTGTGGAAAAAACTTGATTATTCTCAAAGATATTATATAGTTATCGATAATTTTTCCACCAAAATTAATACAAAACCTGAAAAAGCTTTCTTTATTAAATAGAAGCCTGAAAAACTCTGTAAAAACTTCCATTATTAAAAAGGAGTTAGAGAAATTAAAAGGTTCCCTTCCAGTCCTTATAATTTACCAAAAATATATACCCAAAATCTCTATAGATTCTAAATTATTCCCTGTAACCCCTAGGGTATATCCATAGGGGTATATCTCTGGTTTCAACTATCGATCGGTGATCATAAAATATGGTTATGGTTCCCGTTCTTGTTGTTGTCGCTGCTAGTTCCGTTATGCGCAGTTTCAGGTTATAAATAACAACGCAGATCGGAGTGCGTCGATGGCTGGGTGTATATCTTATAGTAAATATATATATACATATGTACAAATATAGACGATAGCCAAGCAGAGTTTGCTTAACATTGACTCTGCTGCCCTGGAGGCCAACGAGAATGTTTTGAATTATTGGATTGTTTTAACACAATTTAATAAATAAATCGATAAATCGATGTTATGCGTATATTTCTTGCAAGAGTCGATTTTAAAATCGATATTTTAATGTTACGAATCAAATATACATTAAATTGATATAGGAAATCAATATGAATTGAAAAACATGCTTATAAATTAAATAAAAACGTGTTTTAAATATTGTATCGAAACTATAGATATCTTAAAGCTTAAAACGATATTTTTCGATATATAACTTGTCGATAATAGTAATAGGGATAATGATAAATATATTACGAGATAACAAAGCTTACATTGCTTTTGATATGAACTGTAAACCGATATTTTTATTTAAATATAATCGAATTTATTTACATTTCCAACATCCAGCTTCCTTTTGGGATATTAATTGGTTTGCGGGAATTAGAAACACCGACTGGGTGTCGCACAATTATGGTTAATAACAAATGGCGCGGGGTGCTTGTAGACTGCAGACTGTCTTCTAGAGACCCGAAGAACGGGCGAAGGCGATGGGCAAGGGGGGCGGCGATAGCTAGGCAAATACACGTAAAAAACGTTTGACCCAGATTCCAGAGCGGAGCGTCTGTGCTTGTGTTGGTACTTATTTGTCTATAAGTATATTATTTCCTATCTGTAGAGCTAGAAAAAAGAAATATGTACTATTATTATACGCACACACGCACTCTCCACTCTGCGCTCGGCACTCTCTTCCGGCAGCTCTCCTCTCTCCACTCGGCGACCATATCAGCTGTGGGACCCCCACTTGATCATCATAACTCAGGCGGAGAATCTCCCTTCGCCTCTTTGGGGTCTTTCTCCCATTTCTCCATTTCTCCACTCCCCCCCCCCCCCCCCCCCCACACTCTACACTCTCTGCACTATTCCCTCTTTCTCCTTCCCCCCTTTCTTCTTTCTCTTTCTTTTTGTTGATGTTTTATGCCGGCTGCCAAAGAATATGAATAAACACACATGCTTTACACAGAGGGAAAAATGGGGGGTACGCGATATATTTTTGAGAAAAGAATTAACAAAAGAATCAGTAAAATGCCAGATTGTCTGTGTTTCTTGAGAAGAATTTTTAAAACCTTTTTAAGCTGGTAAACAATCAATTAAATAAATGTTCAAGAAACTAAACAAAATTTCCATCCTGAGACATAATTCAGATATTTTTAAAGTGATCTTAAAACCCCTTCTTTATTTTTAAAATGATAATTTTGAAAGGATTTAGAAAAGAAGAATTAATATATCAGCTTTCCTGAAAGATTTACACATTTCTTTTTAAATCATAATCCAAACTTTTTTGGTTTCCGTGTAGACAAACAAAAAATTGTTCCCCAAGGAACAAAAAAAAGAAGAGGAAATAATTTTTTGTTTAAACTGAGTTGAGTGTGTGTGTTCTTTTTTTTTTTGTGACTCAAAAACCGATGACTGCCGATAAGATAAAGACACATAGAACTGGGGGCAGCAATATAGAGAAACATTTCTTTCCTTCTTTCTAATTTTTGTTATTTATTTTTATTTATTTATTTTTTTTTTTTGGGTTGGGGGCAACTTTTTTCCTCTATTTCGAAACGCTGGCGACCTACTTGTTGGATGTGCGGGCGTTGTGGGTGTGTGGGTGTGTGTGTGTGTGTGTGAGGCAACAGACGTGTGCTGCTTTCGTTTGCATTTGTTGTTGTTGTTGTACTCATTGTTAGAAAAAAATACAGCAACAAAAACATACACATAAACCGACAAAAAAATTATTGTAAACAAAAATAAACCTTCAACTTGATACGCGTCCAGGGATGTGTTGAAGGTGTCGTCGTTGCTTCTAGAGGAGATACTGTGTGTGTGTGTTTTTTCTTTGTATTTGTGTCCAAATGGGGGAGGGGGAAGGGGAGGGTGGTGGGCGTGTGTGCCTGCGAGGGCAAACATACAGAAAGATCTTTCAATGCCTCTAAATACCTGTCCACAGAGAGAAATGTTAAGGGTATTGATCACTTATATATTTTAATTTATTTTAAATAATATACCTTAAAATATTTATTATATTAATATATATAAATTAAATATGTATATATCAAAATATTATATTATAAAATATATAATTTCATTTTACAATTCATTCCAAAAGTATTAATCACTTATTGATTTTTTTTTTTAATATTCTTTGAAAATCATATTTTTCTTCTCTTCAAAATAATCTTTAAATATATATTTCTTGGCTGTTCTTTTATATTTTTTTAAGTGCTTTTCAATTAAGGGACGTCGGAAAAGGGGCGGAGGGTGGCGGTGGATATATAGGTCACCAGCTAACATAAATAGAGCTGGCCGAGAGCATGACGAACGCGCACACACACACAGCACACAGGCAATGGTCTCTTAGAAGATCTCATAGATCGATGGGCTTTGTTTTTCTTTTTTTTTTGTTTTTTGAATTTTCTATAGGGATCTATGGATAACGAATCAATTATAAATAGCCTAGTTTAAGTACTCGTTATTCTTACTAATTGATATTCTGAGTACTCGTTACTTGTTATAGTTTCCACTACTCTTTATTTTTATTATTCACTACTTTTACTACTCGCCACATTTTCAATTCATTACTCGTACTATTCACTAGACTTACTATTAACCATATTTAATACTACTACTAAAACTACTCGCTACGTTTACTATTCGTTACCTTTAGTTTACTCGTTACTCTTACTATTCTCTTTTTAAACTGCTGGCTACTCTTACTCGCTCTAGTTACCACTCACTTCTTTAACAGCTTGCTCTGGTTTTTACTTTCTACAATGACTACTCGTAGTTTCCCACAAAGGATGTTGCTCCTAACAACCATATGAAAAGCCACATTTGCTGGTGCCTTTTCTGACATCAAAATAAGCTTCCCCTAAAAAACAAACTGTCATTCCCAACCTAAAGCAACGAGTACCTATTTTATTCTTTTGAAGTATAATTAAGTTTCAGAAGATTGCTACTTTGAAACCACTGGTTTTGGCATATTTCTCCAATCGATAAGTCCATATAGAAATTGATGTTAGTGAAAATTTCCATTAGGCTTTTCCCCTGGCAATTTTCTATTCAATTTTCACTTTGAAGAAATGGCCAAATGTGGAGCAGCAGCCGTAGCAGCGGCAGCAGCTGATTATCAGCGCCGCCACCCACACGAATTTTCAAGTTCTTGGCCCAGCGCCCGTCGCCCATCAAAACTGTGGGGAAAATAGGAGGAGGGGTGTGTGGAAAATCCATGAATATGATGAAAATCATCATCGATGCTTTGACGGACTCAGACTCAAATTGCGGCCGCCTCAAATCGAACCCTAGGCAACTGCAGTCGTCGCTGCTGCTGCTGTTGCTGCCTGTCTGTCACTTACTGTCGGCGGCAACTGTCAAAATTGACCTAAAAAAGCCAACGAAAAAAGCGAGTAAATAAATAAATAAAATGCCCAAGAAGAAGAATACGAATACGAATACGAATACGAAAGAATCTAAAACGAAATGGGGGATTTGAAAAGCGCGGCAGAGTAATTTGATATTCCCTTCCAGTCCCAGTCCCAGTCCAAGTTGCAGTCCCTCTCACTGCTCCCTTTGAGTACGAAATCGGAGATAACCGTATAGCTATATATATGTATATATCAGAACGAACTGAACGAGCCACTTCACTTGACCGACAAACAACCAGCTCACCCAGTTCTCGGCTATATAGAATATCTGGATTATGCAAGACCCACCCAGAGCCTCAAAAAAATCGAAACTAGAGCAATCTATCGGAACTTATCTAGAGATATATGTGACTGCCTATATGCAGTATAATGGCGGCATCAGGTTTTTAGTTTCATTCACTCATTTTTGAACAGCAAAATGGGTTATGAAAGGCTTCATCTCATCGCGAGAGATGACACTTCTCTTCATTAATTGCTAGCTTAAAAATTATAAAATTTGTTATATTACATATTTTATTTATTTAATTAATTATCTACCATATAATGTATAAAATATATCTTATTTTATTTAAGATATATATAATAAATATCTTTATATATTTAGTTACTTAAATTAAAATCTTTTAGCAATTTTTGTGCCACAAGAGAAAGATATAATTCTTATTTTCCTTATGCTTTAAAACACTTTCATATTTCCCCAATTACTTTTTATTGCTATAAATATTTATTCATTTATTCTTAATTTATTTCTGCCAAAAATCCTGAAATATTCCCTCAAATATTAAATTTTATTATTTCTTATTTACTTATACTATAAAGCATACTATAAATTATTTATACTATTATCTATAAATTATTTATACTCAAATATTTGCTCAATTTTGTATTATGAATTACATTATTTAGTCTTGATTTATTTATGCTATAAATCCCCCAAAATATTTGATCAAATATTTATTAGTATTACTAATTATTTATTTATTAAATATCTGAATTATTTATTATTATTATTAATTAATTTATATAAGCTTGAAGAATGATTTGGCAGCTTGTAACTAAACATAAAGATGTTTTTAGAATGGTAGAATTTATAGATACTTTTTCTAAATTCATAAACCTTCTATAGGATTTAAAAAAAAATGTTAACTTTTAGGTTTAATTCTAAGATACTTTGCCTGAACAAAACACTGATCTTGTTACAATGCCTTTCTTTATCTTTGCAGTTCTTAGAGGGAATGACGCAGGCATTTCTTTTGCAGCGTTGGACTTTCGTTTTATAAGGTGAGTTCCTTTTAGTTTTTCTAGTTCTTTTTTGAGTAATGGGTTAAATTAGAGCTACGAGGGGGTTAACACAAGGCCTGATTTATGGCCAAAAGCCAGAGCCGCCTAGATGGCTTCGATTTAAGGCCAAAACAGGGGATGGAATGGGCTGTTGGGGTCAGTCAGTATGCTCCACAGGTGAATTGCCCTGCCATGGTTTAAGTCGTATACAAAATGTATATAAATATATATATTTAGAGCTAGAGCTGATACAATATGTATATTTATGTGTGACCCAGAAACATTATGCGAGTAGAACAGCAACCGAAACAGAAACAAACAAACAACAGCAGCAGCAGTGGCAGTGGCGGAATATTGTCAGCATTTTTCCCTCTTCTTTTTTTTGCACTTTTCCAGACAGACTTCACACACACACACCCCCCTACTCTCTCCTCACCCCCTCACCGCTTGGCTTCTCATGAACTTTTCGTTCACTTGACATTCGTTGGCAGAATATGTTTGCCCAATTAAGTCCGGAAAACAAATAATAAACCATATTAATAATCACAGGCAAATCGCTTAAAACAAGTTTGGAAAATATTTTGGAAAAATCTAAAGGAAAATAAGGAAATCGTTTAAATAAAATTTGGGGATTATTGGAAAAATCTAGAGGCGTGTGTTAAGGTGCCAAAGAATCATTAACTTTGCCCTCAATAATTTTCAAAAAAAAAAGAAAAACAAGGAAAATACAGCCCAAATAACAAAAACTTTTCTTGCTGCACAAAAGTCCTCTTTCTCACTCTCTCTCTCTCTCTCTCTCTGTCTCTCTCTCACTCACTCACTCTCTATCTCTCTTTCTCTCTCTTTTTCTCTCTCTGTCCCTTGCTCACTCTCTAACGTCTGTTGCAATGGTGGCGTATACGTAATCTTGTTGTTTGCTTCGCCGCTGCTGCTGCCTGCCTGCTGCTGTTTTTGTTTGCTGTTTTTGTTGTTGCTTTTATTGTTGTTTTTGTTGCTGTTGTTGTAGTTGTTGCTGCCCAGATTGCAGTTGGGGTTTTTTATGCAAATGGCGTTCAAGGATTTCTGTGTGAAAGTTGTTGAACCTGATGACTGGCAATTAGAGCTATAACACTTGTGGATACCGTTAGCAGAGAGCGCCAAGCCTTTTGAACCTTTGTAGATATATATATATATATATATATATATGTATATAGAAGATGAATAGGTATAAGTTGGTTATAAGATATAGACAGATAAAGATGGAGATGTAGAGAGACAGAGAGATTATTAGATATAACATAGAAGGGTATATATATGAGTTTATTCCACGTTTTAATAGTTGGTTAAAGGGTTCACATCTATGGGTTTTAATTGGTTAATATATTTAGATTTATCATATGAGAATACAGATTTATTATTCTAAAAAAACCTAAGCTTGATCAGAATCCCATCACAAACTGTTCATAATATACAGGTTCGCTTAGCCGATTTTAATAATCCTTTGGTATTATTACTAGTTTCAGCTTATATTAAATATTTCTAAGACATCATTTGAGCTAACTTTAAATGTTTTTAAGACAATATTTATCATTTCCCTGAAAGATAATATACATAGAACTATATTAGAAGCTGTTTTTAAACTAAATATATAACCAATTAAAAGATAAACATTAACCAAAGGAAATAATAATAGAAAAAGGTTTTAAAAATGGTTTTAAAAGAATTTAATATTAAGAATCTATAGAAAGTACCCTGAATTTAGTTAATTACTTAACTAAACGAACAAAAATGAATATTAATAAAATAGGAAATTCTTTTTATAATCAAGTTAAAATATATAAACTACTCCTCATACCTATAATATCTAAATTACAATAAATGCCTTAAATACCTAGGATTTAAAAATTTTACCAAAAACATTACAAATATCCCTAAAGAAAATATTGTTTGCTATCTATGACAAAAGACAATTAATTACACATAATCTATATAATTGAAACCAGAACTTTTGAGCCAAATTCCTTGCTAATTGACAAAGGAAGCTGCAAAAAGGGAGATAAAGTCAAGTGCGTCATCGGTGCAAGATGCAATTTAATGGGAAAATAATGAAGAGGAGTCCAGGATGATTTCCTACTTCAGCTGCTGTTCTCTGCTGTCCTCCTCCCAGCCAAAGCATATTTGCCAGGCTTTTTCGTATCTCTATGACAACTTGGCTAACAAGGTGGCATTATGACTCCTCCTCCCTCCTGCTCCCCACAGTTGGCAATTGGCCTGGCCCAAAGTCGATTCCTGTAAATAATATTGCATAGAAAGTGCACGCAATAGCGCGAATGCCAAACAAATAAACAAAGTACATACATCACGGGCCACATACATAAGCTATATATATATACGCCACACGCTATATGTATGCTATATGCATTTCCAATATCAGCCAAGGATATTCGCCTGCGCTAAGTCCACATGACCTTCTAAAGTTGGTTGACTCTGCCGATGCCTGCCTGCTGCCTGCCTGCCTGCCTGCTTGCCTACGTCTGCAAAGTGCAACCGAAATTTGTGCAGGAGAGCTGTGTGAGGCGTTAGGGGTTAGGGGGGTTCTCTAGGGGATTAGGGGGTTTATAGGGGCCTTAGGGAGATAGAGAGTTAGAGGGTGGCAGGGCGGCAGGGTGGCGGCGGCATATTTCTTTTTAATTAAACCAGCAAAATGTGCAAAAATTGTGTGCAGTTTCCACTTTTCGGGGAGAGCTGAAAAGCGCCTATGATGCAAGCGCCATTCAGACAGTGAGACAGTGGGGCATAGAGAGTGAGAGAAACAGAGGGAGAAACACAGAGAGAGAGAGAGACAGAGAAAGAGAAGTGGCAAAGCTTGCTAGAGAGAGAGGGGAAAAAAGCCATGTGCACTTGATGTTGGCAGTGGCAAAAGCCAAGAGCAACAGCCAAAACTGCAGCAACATCACTTGCAACATTAGAGCAACGTAAAAGCAACATTGCAGACAGACAAAAGGCAACATTAGAGCTGTAAAGCAGCAACATAACAGCACCGGAAGAGCATAACATAAGAACATTAAATTTAAATTAGAGCTACAAAGCAGCAACATTAGAGCTATGAAGCAACGCTTGCAAACTGTCCACTTTTAATGGCTAGTTATTCAATGTAAGCTGTCCTGTGTTCGTCAATCGCTGTTAATTGTCCGTTATTAATAGTCCTCTGTTAGTGGTCCGCTGTTAATTGTCCGTTATTAGTTGTCCGCTATTAGTTGTCCGCTGTTAGTTGTCCTCTGTGAGTTGTCCGCTGTTAGTTGTCCGCTGTTAGTTGTCCGCTGTTAGTTGTCCGCTGTTAGTTGTATGCTGTTAGTTGTCCTCTGTGAGTTGTCTGCTGTTAGTTGTCCGCTGTTAGTTGTCCGCTGTTAGTTAGCCGCTGTTAGTTGTCCCCTGTTAGTTGCCCGCTGTTAGTTGTCCTCTGTGAGTTGTCCGCTGTTAGTTGTCCTCTGTGAGTTGTCCGCTGTTAGTTGTCCACTGTTAGTTGTCCGTTAAATAAAAATAATAAAAAAACCTAAGCAACAAATGATATTGGAAAAAGCAACAACCAACTCCATGACAATGCCCTCAAGAGACACTGCAGCAACACAGGAGCAACCCAACTTGGCCAACACAAACAGTGAACATAAACAACAGAGCGGCAACACTGGCAAGCGAAACATTTATGAAATAAACACTTGACAGAACACTGCAAAAATAAAGTGAAGAATGACAAGAGTAAGCTTTGAGAGTGCAGCCAGGAAAACCCACATAATAACAAAACTATGCAATGTTGCTGTTGTTGTTGCCAATGTTGCAGTTAGCTTCGTTTTCGTTTTCAATTTCGATTTGTGTGTTAGTTGGGTTTTTCTTCGGGTCTTTGGCTCCGGTTTTGGCTTTGGCTTTGGCTCTGGCTCTGGATTTGGCTTTGGCTTTGGCCTCCTCTGTCTCTGTCTCTCTCCCGCTCTCTGCTCTTCTCTGCACTGCTCAAGCTCTCGGCGACGGTTCTCAGTGCTCACTCACACTCGCTGCTCGCTGCACTCGTTGCACTCGGTGCTCGGTGGTCGGTGCTCCGGTGGTCGGTGCTTGATTCTCGATGGGTTCTCTCGGCTTTTCTGCTTGACAATTTCGCTACGCGGCTGTTTTGGTGGCTGCCAGTTGCACATTTCCGTTATATCCGCCAGGCAGCAGTCGCAGCCACGGCGCACACAGGGCGTATGTGTAATATTCGCCCAGAAATCGCCAAATTCCCAAAAAAAAAAAATTAAAAGGAAAATAAAAAAGTCATAACTAAAGCCAAACCTGAACTAAAAACTAACTTTGAAAAAAATGCTTATAATAATAAAAAATCCAAAAAATAAAAATAAAATAAATAAATAAATAAAGCAAGTGCAGCGCTGCTTACAGCTCTGCCCACGACAACAGCGACGTCGACAGCACAGCGACGACGGTACGGCGGTGGCTTTGTTTTGGCTTCAGTTTTGGCCCAGCAGCTTTGACTTCAGTTCGATTCGTGATTCCCCGTGGTCTGCAGACCCAAAAAACGCGCAAAACCCCAAAGAAAATACCAGAAAAATATAAGAAAATGTAAAAAAAAAAAATAATAAGAAGAAAATTAAAAAGAAAATAATAAGAACGAATTGTTGTTAAGCAAAAAACCACAAAAATTTTCTGGAATCCAAATGAACAACTGCATTTTTTTGGAGTGAGTGGAGAGATGTGGCTAGAAGTGTGTCAGTAAAGCGGGGTAGAGGGTGGCGGATTCCCCGGTAAGCACACTCGAACCCTACAAAAACAAAACCAAAAACACCAAAACCAAACCAACACCAACAACAACTGCAACATCTAAAAGAGAGCCCCAAAGACGTCACGCCAAAAACAACAACCAGCAATGCCTGGCCCGGCTTTGTGGTCCGGTGAGTGTGCAAAAAAAATACAAAAAAAAAACGTCAAAATCAAAGAAGAGATCTCATTGAGAGCTGCAAGCTCTCTCTTGAGATCGCTGGCTCTCTGCATTACCCTCCCTCTCTCTCTCTCCCTCGCTCGCTCGACTCTCTTGCAATTGCAAGTTGCACATTTCCGCATGCTGTCTCCCTCTAGCGCCAGCGAGATCCATGAATCAAGAATCCCGGCAGCAACAACAAATAACTTTCACTTTAGCAGATCAAAAAGAGAAGAAAGAGAGCAAAGAGTGAGTGTGGGAGAGCGAGAGGGAGGGCGAGAGCTGACCAAAGGCTTCCTGGCATTGCAACTTGCAGCAGCAGCAGCAGTAGCAACAACAAATGTGTTAAGACCTGATTGCAATTGTTGTTGCTGCTCATTATAAAGTCGTAAGCCATTTACGTTATATGCATTACGTACGCTTACGTTTGATGTGTGTGCGAATGCGAGGCAAAATGTCAGTGAGCAATAAGGAAATGAAATGTGCGCCAAACAATTATTGTTGTTGCCATTGCCGTTGCTTTTGCCTTTGCCATTGCTATTGCTGCTTTGGCTGGCAGCATTTGCAAGCAATGCGAGTTGAAATCGAAAGTGCTTTCAGACAATGGTCAACGAACGAACGAACGTACGGAAAGGGCATTAGGCATTAGAGAGAAAGATTTGTCTGCGTTGTTGTGCGCGCTGTAGGTGTGTGTGGTGTGTGGGTGCAATGCAAAATTCGTACGCTATGCGGTAAATAAGTAAATAAATAAGTCAAAATAGAGAAATAGATAAATAAATATGTACAATAAGTAAGCGACACAAAACGTGATTTCGCAATTCCGTGGCATTGCTGCTTCTGAAGTGAAACGCTTCTCCGGTTGTTAGTTGTCGTCCGTTTTGCAATTGTCCGGTGTCCGTTTGTCTGCTGTTAAGTTGTCCGTCTGCCTTTGTGTCCGCGGTTAAATGTCCGTTAATGCTATATCTTTCTTACTTTCTTTTTGATTGGTCTTGTAATATATTAAATAGGTATAAGTTCTTGTCGTTATTACAATATTTTGTAAATTATTGCTTGGGAAATATATAGTTTTCTGCTCATTTTACTCATATTCATGTCTTTGTAATAATTTTATAATTACTGCTCAGTCATGTTTAATTTTTACCTTATCTTCCTTGTGATAATAACTATTGTTGTAATAGGTAAAAAAATATGCAAGGAATGTAGCTCTAAAATACAAAAAACTAAATAAAATACTACAAAAAAAAGATATCACTTTTAAAACATTTTAAACAGGACTTGTCCGCCTTTTTTTTCTTTTATTTATTTATTTTTTTTTTGTCCACTTGCCATTTTGTCCATTTCTCCATAACTATTGCTTTTTGCTTCAACCGCTGTGGCTTTGCCTTTGCCTGTGGTTTTCCTTAGCTTTACTGTTGTTGCCATTGCCTTTGCTTTTGCTTTTCCTTCGCCCGACGTTGCGCAATCGCTTGTCATTGTCCATTGTTGCGAGTTGCTCTAATTCGAGCTAACTTTTACCTTTGTGCACACACACAGACACATAGAAACACTCTCCCGTTGATCGTAGAACTTTCGATCTGAACTCCAGGGGCAGAAAGAGATGGCTAGAGAGCGAGAGAGCAGAATGGAACTGCAAGCAACAGGAAGCAACAATCTATGCTGCAAGTGCTGCAGCGCTCTCTCTCTCTTGGCCTCTCTCTCTCTCTCTCTCAGGCATAGAGCTTTCGCTCAAAACTAACCCCTTCCATTACTCCCTATTTTTCAGCCATTTTTCACCCAGTTTCCTCTTGCCAACCCCCAACCTCTCTTTTACTGCCAACCCCCACCCTGCCAACCATTTGTTGAAAGTGCAATGGCAGCTTGTGGCACAGTTTTGCTGCTGCAAAAAAAAAAAGAAAAAAAAGGAAAACCGGAAGGGGTGGCCAGATGGGAGTTGCCTTGCATTTATTTTGTATTTTGTTTTCCTTGTCAAAGAAAGCTTTTCACCCCCCCGTTTTTCAGGCACAGGCCCAACATGCAACTTCTAACTGCATTTCTTTGTGTGTGCATGCATGTGTGTGTGTGTGTGTGTGCGGGGGAGAAAACTACAAAAGGGAGTAAAAGAGTGGCAGCTAGAATTAGAATTTAACTTGCTGGCTGGCAGAGGGCGAGCGGGCGCGACAGATAGAGTGAGAGCATAGCTATGACGTTGCGTGAGTGCGCTTTTCTAGTGTTGTTATTTCTTCTTTTTTTTTTATCGTGTTACGTTTTGTCTATTGGTTTTCATTTTCGTTCGCTGCCGACGTCGCTGCTGCTGCTTCTAAGCAGCCCGATCGTGCGCTAGAGAGAGAGAAAGAGTGAGCAAGTGAGCGCAAGAGGGACAGAGAGGCCGGCGGTGGCGGCGGCGGCAGCGACAGAGAGAGGGAGTCCACGCCTGCGCTGCCAGACGAAGCCAAAGCTAACGGCGGGGACGACGACGCCGAGACGCCGCTGCCAATGCCTACGCCGCTGTCGACGCCAGCAGCGGCAGCGTGTCGGTGGCTGCTGCTTTCTTTCGCTCGCTTACTCCTTTCATTTCACTTTATTTCGTTCGCATGCACGCACGTTCACCGCGGAGCAACAAACGTGTACCATCGACAAATCAAAGAACCAAATAAAACGAGCAACAACAACAAAAAGCATAAACTATATAATTTATACACATAAAAAGCCGGCAGCAGCAGCAACAACAACTGTTTGTTTCGCGGCCTGTTTGTTGTTGCCTCGCTTTTTTGTTGTTTTTATAAGTTTCATATTTTGGACGCGGAAGAGAAGCTTTCGGTGCGGTTTTGAAACGAAGAATCGAAACGAACGTTTTTTTTTAATGTTTGTGTTAAAGTTACAAAAAGAAAGCAAAAACAACTACAACAAATAAAGATTAGATTTTAGCCAAGAATCGATAAGAAAGAAAGCCTAAAGAGTGGTATGTGCCCCCTAGTTTGACCCAGTCCCCAAAATCATAATAAAAAGAAAGCAACAAAAATTCAAATACAAATAGAAGCAAAGGTTTACAACATTTAAAATAAAAATATGAAATAATTTTTAAATAAAGCGAAAAGAAAGCAAACCCGAAACACACAACATCCTCTCACACACTCGCTCATCTCAAAACTCAAAATCTCAAAAAAGTAAAAAAGTACAAACAATCAAATCTCAAAATCGTTCATCTTCAGCATTTTTTTCAAGTGCTTCTTTTTAAGTTCTCAATAATAATTTGGCAATGGACGCAGACTTCTTCTTCTATTGAAATAAAATTAAAAACGAACAAAACAAATTAATTGTTGTGTGAAAATTAAAATAAAAATAAGACAGAAAAATAACAAAAAGTGTTGAATAAAAATGCTAGAAAATGTGGACTTGTAGGGGCAAAAAGCTACCCATGATGGCCCTGGATTCGTTTGTGTACCTGCCCACCTAGGATCGAGCCCAAATGAATGCCAACCAGCCGCTGATCCTGGAGCCGAAGGAAGCGGTGGCAGCAGCAGCAGCTGGCGAGGATTCCTGCCTGTGTGGAGCCGGCGAGGCCGCCCCCCTAAATGGTCACGAGGAGCAGCGGTCGCTGTTAAATGGCCATGGCCATCATGATAGTGGCAGTGATCCTCGCGAGGATCAATTGACCATTATCAAGACGCCGCTAAACAAGACGCTGCTGAAGAAGTGCAACAACAACAACAGCAATAGCAGCAACAGCAATAACAACACCAATAATACCAATGGCAGCAGCAGTCACATCAACAACAATAATAATAATAATTTTAAGCTAAACTCAAGCGCCAGCAGCCACGATGTTGATTCCGGTTTGGCAGCAGCAGCAGCAGCAGCGGCAGGCGGAAATAGCAATAGCAATAATAATGAGCAACAAGAACCATTTCCGAATGATCGTCACCATCACATCTACCACCATCACCATCATCACTACCATCACCATCATGGTGAAGCCACCACCACGGCCGAGGAGGAGGATGATGCTGCTGCTGCTGCTTCTGGTGCAGCAGATGCTGCGGATAAGCCAGCAGCAAAGTCAGCTTCTGCTGAGGTCGATGAAGATGCGGATAATGTTGTTGATGATGATGATGATGATGATGAAGATATCGTCGTCCCTGAAGATGCCCAGCAGCGGCCGTCAACAGGCTCCGGCTGCACGGATTTAAGCCAGGTCAAAGGAGAGCCGCAGGATATTCACCTGAAGGCAGTGGGAGCAGCAGGATCATCATCATCATCAGCAGCAGCAGGAGCAACCACTTCGTTGTGCAACAATTCCGGAGGCAGCAAGTGCAACAAGTGCAATTCCCATAATAACAATAGCAATTGCAACAATAATAATAATACCATTAGTAACAACAACAACAACAATACCAACAGCAACAATAATAATAATAATAACAACAACAACAATAATAATACCAACAACAACAACAATATCCATTACAACAATTACAATAACTATTATAAGAAAAAGTCTCGTATGCCGCCCATTTGCCGTTAGTATTGCATTATCCCATTTAAATATATACATACATAATATATATACATTTATATATAAAATATAACCATTATAATAACCTAGAACCCCTGCCCCCAAACCCATGTATAAGATAAATGGTTTACCCACAGCCCCCCCCAGCACTACCACTCATTTTTGCAAAATAAACAAAAAAAATCCACAATTCCAATTCAAAATTTCAGCATCACCCCAAAAAAAATTGGCAAAAAAAAAACAAATTGATATAAAAAAAGAAATATCACAACCTTACCCCTAACAACAATCAACAACAAAATTCCAACAACAACACCAAAGAAAACAATAAATTAAACACCAACAGCCATTGGAATGCATGCCACTTGGACTCTGACTCTGACTCTGCGGCAGCGGGGCAGAGACCGGCCAAGTCTAGATGCTTCCTGAACGAGAGTCACTATACCAATGACAATATCAACAACAAATCAAAATTCAAACCAATAACAACAGCAACAAAAATAAAAACAAAAAGCCAAAACAAACCAGAATCACACCACAAAAACACACAAAAAACAAAAGCAAATGCAAATGCAAAAAGCAAATGCAAATCAACAAGAGCAACAACAATCGGCAAAGATAACTTTTTGTTTTTATCAAAAATTTTGAGCAATCGGCAAAGACAAGAAAAAACCAAAATTATGACATCCATAGGTAAATTTTTATGACAAATAAGAAAAAACTTTAGAAAATCAAAAACTAACCCTAGATAATTAGAGACATGCACGCACATACCCCCCCAAAAAAAAATATTTGGAAAATTTTCCTCCCACACCCCCACTCACTCAAAGTACTAAACTAACTATTAAATAACTAGGGAAAAATAATTGCAAATAATATAAAGATTACTATTAAACTTAGCCTTATTTAAAACATGTATTATGCTCTACAAAACTCTAGTGTTGGGCATTATTATCTGGGTACAAATACATTAAACATCCCTTAACTTTTTGATATTGAAACTGCAAAACTATAACTCCCTCTTCGATCATGATTTAATCGCTCTCAAAATGCTGATTATTCAGCTAAGATTAGATGCTATCGTAATCGTAAATTGTGGCTTGTTTTTGTTTGCCTCGGATGCAGTTTCGTTGATCTGCCGCCCACAGGTAACAGATACATAGGTGGCAGGTGATTGTCTCACTATATCTCCATGCATATGGATGTCTCTGCCGGAGCGCCTATCTCTGAACTCTCTAGTTATGTATACAGTTGCGTGTGCACGCGCCTACACACAGACTCTAACAAAAAACAAGAAAAACGAAAAAGAAACAACAACAAAAAGGAAAGATATAGACGCATACGCATGGCTTTTATTGTTTAGAATAATCTTGCGCTTGATAATGAAAATAGGTCAAATTTTAAAAATACACACACAAACGACATTGTCGCCGCAGCCCGCTGCCGAATGCGTACGAGCAGCCGAGCACGAGCGCTATCTCTTCGAGAACTTCGTTTGGCCCGATACCGAACCGAATCGAGCCGAGCCGAAGTTAGCTAGTGTGTGAAGTGAGAGAGAGAGAGACACAGATCGGCATTAGATAGATATAGGTAAAAGGGGGGAGGGGGGCGATGGGGATCGGCTGGGGAAAGGGAATATATGGCCATTGGAAATGGGAATCGGAATCCAAATGGAGATAGAGATAGAGAACTCGTTGCTGGGCCAACGCACCAAGTGACCGGAATGGGTGGGGATCAATTGGCGGGGTGAAGGGAGAGATATAGAACATCTGAAACGATCGAAAGTTCAGCTGTTGTTACAACCTACACCGAAAGTTTGGTCTGTAGCTTATTGTCTAAAAATTTGTTTACAAGAATACATTTTTTAGAGTTACGAAAAATCAAATAAAAAATATAAAAATCAAATTGTTTTCAGATATCTATTCCCAATAAGTTTTTATGTCCATAAGACACTTTTTTAATGCCTTCAGTCAGCTAGAAAATGTTAAATAGCTCAATAAACTTATTAATCAATTAAAAATTAAGTCTAAAATTCAAATATTATATGGAATAATTTAATTGAATCTTTTTAAGGATTGTTCAGGTATTTAATTTGACTAAGATTTGATGACTTTTAGATATTTTGTAGAGTTGTCCTGAAAATTATATGAAAGTGGAAAATTATGTTAAAATATAGGGAAAAAAGCTGTTTACAAGAATTTTTAAGAGGTCTAAAAATTCGAATATTATGTGTTAATTTAAAAAACTTTTAAAGGATTGTTCAGAGATCTATATCTACCAAGTTTGTTTGACTTTAAGGTACTCAGACAGCAAGTTTTTTTTTTTTTAAAGCTAAAATGATGGAGGCAAACAGTGGTATATATATATAGCTATAAAAAACATAATATTAATCAATTGAAAATTTGTTTACAAGAAATTACAAATCTTATCACCTTTTCAAAGATTTATAATGGGGAGAAAATATATATAGTAAAAGTAAAGCTTAGAATAGTTAAAATATCGATTCAATCGATTTTGATTCATACATATATAAAAAACAAAAAAATAATAGTAATATATAGTAAAAAAAAGGCTTGAATAGGAAGTATAATTATATAAGTTAAGTTTCATTAGGTTTCGCATGCATTCAGTTTTTTTTAAGGATTTTCAACCGTTCAAATTGCCAAATAGAAAAAGGTATAAAGAGCCGCAGCTTTCCAGAAGTAAAAATCTACTGCACTAAGAGAGGATCGTACTCTTTAGTGCTTTTCTCGCTCTTAGGTTTGTACGTCACAAGCTCAGGAAAAGAGAGGAAAATAAATTCCCGCGCGAAAACGGCGGAAATCAAGGAAAGCAGAAAAGAGTAATAGTTTTGTCTCACTCACCCTTCCATATGTTGTTGCTGCAGATTCCAACGTCGAATAAGGAGTCGAAAGCACACAGAAAAAGAGGAAAAACCTTCTAACGTGTTGAAGGTGTTGCATTTGTTGCATTTTGCACATAAAAAAACAACAAAATTCAATAGCCAAATTAAACGCACTGATCCTGGCTTTGGTTTAGGAACAGAAAAAAACAAAACAAAAAACACGACAGCATTCCGGCTGCCGTTTTCTGAAGTTCTTGGCCTTGTCCCGGACTTTCCACACTTCTTTACTTCACTTTAGGGGCTCAAAAATTTTCCGCACCTTTGGCCACTGGTTTTTTCGCACTCGCGTAGGGAAAACTCCATTAGATTTGGTTTTTTTTTGCCGCCGCGGCGATCTCCCGCACGGAGCCTTTTTTTTTGCATCCGTTCCGTCCGAGACCACAAGAAATTATGTTAAAATGACACCCGCAAGGAGTTTACCGTACTCTGTATGTGCCTCTCTCGCTCTCTGGTTTCTACGTCACAAGCTCGGAACAAGAGAGGAAAAGAAATCCGCGCGCGAATAGGCGGAAAATCAAGGACAAGAGAAAAGCGTAATAGTTTTGTCTCACTCATCCTTTCACATGTTGTTCCTGCATATCGCAACGTCAAATTGGAAGACGAAAGCACACAGATAAAAGGGGGAAAAAACCTTCTAATTTGTTGAAGGCGTTGCATTTATTTCACTTGCACGTACAAAAAAACAACAAAATTCACCAGCCAAATTAAACGCACTGATCTTAGCTTTGGTTAAGGAACAGAAAAAACACGACAGCATTCCGGCTGCCGTTTTCTGAAGTTCTTGGCCTTGTCCCGACTTTCCGCACTTCGGGGGCTCAACAATTTTCCGCACCTTTGGCCTCTGGTTTTTCCGCACTCGCGTAGGGAAAACTCCATTATATTTGGTTTTTTTTGCCGCCGCGGCGATCTCCCGCACGGAGCCCTTTTTTTTGCATCCGTTCAGTCCGAGAGCGCAAGAAATTATGTTAAAATGACACCCGCAAGGAGTTTACCGTACTCTGTATGTGCCTCTCTCGCTCTCTGGTTTCTACGTCACAAGCTC
>VNJV01012660.1:0-19879 GCA_008042635.1 Drosophila nikananu
CCCCGGCCCGCATGTCTATTAATCTCTTTTATTGTTGCTCAAAGCGCACGGAACACTTGTGCAAATAGCAAAGACGACTCCAGTTTTTGGGCATGTGCAAAGTCAATGCACAAATATAATGAGAGGGATGACGGTGGGGTCCAAGAGGCTGGCTGGGGGATGTGGATGTGGCAGGCCCTGTTGCCACAGCTCACTCAAAGATGCCGCGCGTGTGTTTTGGACACGCGTCCGAACAAAAAGGGTGCCGTCCCGGCTGGATGGGTGGGAGGATGCAAAACTCGGGGGTGGTGGTGCCATTGGTGAGTGATGTGCGCTCATGGGGTTGGCATGTGCCAGGAGGAGGAGGAGTGGGGTGGCATGCACATCTTTGCTGATTGCATTCCCCGCTGCTCGGCCATGCCCACTCACCTTGTTTGTCGCGCAGCAGGCTCCAGGTTGTGCCCCTGCCTGCTGCTGCCTCTTCTCCTACCTCTGCCTCTGCCGGATGCTGCTCCTTAGCTCCTCATCCTCCCCATCCTGCTCCTGGCCCATGTCCTTCACCACGTGCCCGGCCTCTACGTGCCGCCGTATCGATGTGGGTTATTGTTATGGCCCCGTGCGTCGTTATTAACGTTGCACACAAATTGGTTTGAATTCTGCGAAAATGCAAGCGGGGCAGCAGGTTGGGGCAATGGTCGCTGCACAAGGAGAAAAAATGTATAAGAGTTAAGGAGGATAAAAACGAAATAAAAGAAGATTAAATAATAAAAAAAATATACACATCTTAAAAGGTTAATTATATATGCTTTAAAAAGTCGACTGAAGTAAGTGTTTTTTTCATTTTGTGATTGTTAAATGCATGATTTAATATCATTTAAATCATTTAAAAATATTTTGATTGACCTTAAAAGGTTCATTGTGAATTAATAACTAATATTTACCTTTTTTAAACTCTTATTTTAACTCTTATATCTATATTTTATATATTTTATTTAAAATATTCCATTGTTCTCTGTATCGTCTTCTAGGTTCAGAAAAAGAAAGACAAAAAACTGGAATTTTTGGTCCAAAATAAATGTAAATATATTTAAAAGCGAATGTCGTATTTAAGGAGATATTTAACAAAATATTCCTTTTGTCATTTCAAATTAATTTTATAAATTAAAAAAAAGGAGCACAAAACGAATTTAAAATTACAAACTATAGTTAAAAAAAATAATAAATATAAATATAAACAATAAACTTGAAAATTATAAGGAGGTAGATTTTCTTTTTCCTTATTTATTTTTAGCTTTATGATTTTAACTCATTGAAATAATTTTGCTTTGCAATTTTTAAGAATAAAACCTGAAATGATAAAAATCACTTACAACAAAAATGTGTTTTTTGAAGTTATCCTATGGACTTATTGAGTGATGTGTTATTAACTTATTTTAAATGTTAAACAACACAAAATACTCTGATTTTTTCTGCACCACCTTCTAAGCCTGTTGTGCCTTTATCCTGGGGTTGTTAAATATGCACCCAGAATGTCCTGTTGTGAACTGAGGTAAGTGCAACAAATATATTTGCTGCTGGAGTGCAGAGTACACGCAAAGATGTGTCAAGTAGTGGACTCCGAGGGGGAATTAATCCGCCTTGAAATCTCGCCCTGGGAGGTGGGTTCACCATTGTTGCCGCCCCGAAATAGATGAAGTCTTCCACAACTTCCCAGGACTTCATCTGGCATCCATCTTGGCAGGCCCGTACCGACTTCACCATTAATTATGTTTACATGAGAAGAAGACGAAGACTCGGTGCTTATTATGGTATTTTTTCGGCATTAACCCGCCCATTGGCTGTGATTCCCCAATTTATTTCTCAACTGCCACATGCAAGGATGGCTAGGATTACAGCCTGGAAAGGCACAAGCACAGCCACCGCTTTCCCAGGCTGCGTTGACATTCATTAAGTCCCCCCCATATGGAACTTAGGTGAAATGCGCTACGCCCTAATTTCATTTTCCATTTTTTACGCTTCCCTCATTGGAGATTTTTCAAGTGATTTAGTGCAATTAGTATAATTAACACAGCACGTAAGACGAGAAGTAAGGCGGCATCTGACAATGACAATGTGAAATTGAGAGCGGAGAACAGGAGATGTGAGCCACATGTCCCAGGGATGGGCTCGAAGGATATATAGGCTTAAGACGGCATGTGTTCTGAGCAGCAGCAGAAAATTCCCTGGAAAAATGTAAGTGAACAAGGAATTGTTGAAAAAATAGAGAAGCCCATTTGTTTAACCACCGAAAAGGATAGGGAAGAGTGTCCTTTAAAAAATCTACCCCAGAATTTGAAGTCTGCTTAACTTTCCTGGAGAGTTTTTAAGCGGGTTTAAGGTGTGTTTTATACCTAAACAAAAATCATATTCCCCCTTAAGGGGGGAGATACCTATAGAACTTTCAAAAAATTTTTTTTTTTTTTTTTCATTTAATCGAAAGATAAAATGTTTAAAAATATTTTCCCAAAATTTCGTTAAGCTGCGATAAATATTTTTCAAGATAATCGACCCGAGAGAAGTAAAGTCCGGTCCCGTTTTCTCTTGTACAAAAACTTTGGAGCTCGTTTTCTCAAAACTATGTTTTACAATACGGGCGTCACGATTACGAGAGAACTATTCAATCAATTCACGTAAACTAAACGGCATTTGATAAAGAATTCGATATTCAAGTGCGTGACAGAGCGATATTTTAAAAAAAAATAGCTATTTTATAGTTTTTTAAGTATTATTATATCAAAAAACACGGGTAAAAATCGCACTTTTCAGGAACTCATGGTTATATATGTCTAATTTTTCGAAATCATGAAAATCCCTCTACTACGCACTTCATTAAAGCTTTCTCATTATAACAAAATCTTTTTTTTTTGTTTTTGATGAAAAGTTTAACCAGGAAGTTGACGCCCGAAGAATTTGTCACCGTGACTGGATCGGTCATATTTCCGCCATTTTGTTTTTTTTTTTTACAAAAAATTTTTTTTGTTAAGCTTAGAGATGCCACTAAATATATACATAACAAACTTGACTCGCTTTGTTTTCAATTTCCCGGAATCCAATGGAAAAGACCTAGGCTTTTTCTAGGTTTGCGTAGGTATCTCCCCCCTTAAGTTGGGTATTTAAAAAAGCCCTTTTGAAACCTTCTCTCTCACCGAATTTCTGTTTCAAAATCTTCCAACAAAAGAATTGCTTTGCCTGAAACTCTGAAATGCCAATGCATAATTGAAAGTGCTGGCCAATTACTCCTTCGCCTGATGTCCATTGGAATCATGATTCATATGGTCTTTCGGCCTTCGTCGAGGGCTGGTCCAGTCTTTCGGCTTCCTGAGCGGCACACAAAAGTCAACACTTTAGTGCAATTCTGAGCAATTAACGTTGACAGTAAATATGGAATTTGAGCAGGAATGCCTACGAGGCAGGAGTTGTACCTGTAGTTGCAGCAGTTGCAGTTGTAGAAGGAGTTGTAGTAGGGCTCCTGGCTACCTGGCACATCCTGCCAACG
This sequence comes from Drosophila nikananu, assembly GCA_008042635.1. NCBI lineage: Eukaryota > Metazoa > Arthropoda > Insecta > Diptera > Drosophilidae > Drosophila > Drosophila nikananu. The sequence goes on from VNJV01012660.1 coordinate 3,515, forward strand.
AGGAGTCAACTTCATTTGCATGAAAGTCGGCTGGGTTCATCAGCATTATTTCCCTGTAGGCTGGCAGGATGCAGCATCACCTCCAGGTGCTCCATCTCCTGTGCGTGTTACTAAAGGAAAGCAAACATATATGTGTTATGTATGGAAAAAAGAAGCAGGCAAAAGCAGGGGCGCCGTGTGCGTGCTCGTCAATGACAACTGGAAATTAGTTTAATAGTCCAACTCGAAGTCAAAGTGGAAGTCGAAGTCGTAGACGCAGAGCCAAAGGTAAACACACAATCACACAGAGGGCAGAGTTTGTTGATATAGTTATGCCATTATTTTTTTATGTACACACCAAAGGCCAAAGAAGTGAGCGATTGAACCAATAACTATGATACGTGCCACCGTTAAATTAAGTTAATCACACTGAAAATAACTCATATTTGTGGGTGTTTCCCTGGACTTTGAAAAAGAATGACAGCCATGTGTTGAACTCCTTATAAATTAGTCAAATAAGCAGAAGGCAAGGTAGTAATTCACCTAAGTAAATAGAGAATCACAAAGCATAAATCAAATTAAGCCACACAGCTGCCAAATAATTTCCACAGATCTTGTTTGCACAACTTTCAAGCTTTTAAACCACAAAAAAAAGAATGCAGTTAAATCGAATCTCCAAAGATCCCATTTGAAAATCCAATTTGATAAATAGAAAGCAATAAATTCAATAAAAGAAGTGTCCCCGGGTCCAAAGCCCTAACCAAATATTTCCGCGTTTGCGCAAATTTAGAGCACAAATTAGCAATCTGCCCGGATTTATGAAATATGTGAAAATCGTGACAACAATAACAGAGCCGCATCCAATGGCAACATTAAACCCTGTCCCTGCTGCTGTTGCAACAACTCTTCCTCCCCCTCAGCAAAAAAATTAAATAGGAAAAAGGGAAACCCAAACAGCTGAGTAACTAAAAATGAAGCCAATATAAAGAGCGAGAGCCGCAATAAAAACTGGGCTCGGTCCGAGCTGGAAAAGTCATTGCCCAACCAAAAAAAAAAAGGGGGAAGTTTGTCTGGTATTTTTAGGGGGTGGTTCATTGCCTTCCTCTTTTTTTGGGTGGTTCGGGTGGGTGGTTTGTGCTGGGCGTCATAAGTGCATAAAATGCTTTTGTGCGAAGCGAAAAGTTTAATTTTCTCTCAGGCAATGGGCAAAGTGCGAGTGCCGGGTAACCAAATCCGTTTAGATCGAAAACAGCTACAACAGAGGCGGCATCAGCAACAAAAAAAATATATATGAAATGTATAATAAATGTAACAAATGACGCACACGGTGGGTAGCCCGAAATGGGTGAAAGGCTGGGTGGGTGGTTGCACTCAAAGAAAAGGTTGCTTGTATGCAATAATAATAATAAGAATACAAATAAGTTCTATGCTTCTGACTGATTTTAAAATACCCCGAAATTTAAATATTTATCCATCCATTTTATAAGATAATTTTTTGGAAATTTAAATCTTAAAAATTTAATAACTAGGCTAAAAGTACCTTAATTTGAATTCGGAAAACTGTCCTGAGTTGGTTTTTATAAGGCTAATAAAACTGCGTACTGAATTTCAATTTATTTAAGAATTAATTTTTTTCAATTTTTTTCGTTTTCAATTTCAACAATTTCACAACTTAAAAATATGTATTGAAAAAATTTGTAAATTTTTTTTTCTTCCAGACATGGCTAGATCGATTCGGCTGTTGATGCTGATCAAGAATATATATGATTTATAGGGTCGGAAATGACTCCTTCACTGTGTTATGTGCTTCTGACTGATATTATTATACCCTTGCAAGGGTATAAAAAAACAGTTTAGATTTAATTTTGATTTATTGATTTATTGAATGTATTAGTTTAATATTGTAATAGGTAACAACGCCTTCAGTAAAGTCTGTATATTTTCAAAAAATACTGAATAATTTTTGTTTATATTAACTCCAACTTGATAAAGATTTTTCAGCTCTCTCAGATTTACCTTTTGCGGCTCAAATTAAAGTTACAGTTTATATTTTAACAATTGTTTTTAAAAGGGCTTTAATTTGTTTATTGAAAAGAGCGACTTTTAATGCAATTTACTTGCTCTATAGTTAAGAAAAATGGCATTTAAATTACAGTTCTAAATGGAACTGTCTTCAAATTAGTTAATTAATTTCTAGCCTATAAAAATATCCATCCGATAAAATCTAAACATTTTTCAGAAACTCTTATTCCTTTTATATTTATATAAGATCCATCTTGTTAATTAAGTCATTCCTAAAAATATCTTTCTCCATCTATCTTTTATCTTTTAAGTTAAAAGTTTTAACTCAACTCTAAAATTTCCCAAGATTTTCCCAGCTTTCCCTCAGTGTAAATGCTGCGACCGCTCCGGTTTCCCTGGCAAAAGGGCGTTTGCCATTTCAGATTAATGCCCGGCGGCGTCAGCGTCATATGAGAAGAACGATCGTCCCCGTGTGTATGCACTTATTTGACTAATGTCTTTAATAAAAAATTACACAAATTGCCAGGGAAAGTGAAAAATTGGCAGCTCTACGCTGCCCAGCCCTGTAATTCTTGCGGCTTACAGAAATTTAGCATTTCGTGGGGAGCAGTTGGCGCAACCCTTACGATTCTTTTTTAATATTTACTAATATTGACAATACTTAAAAATTTGGGAAATACCCAGCACGGGGTGGAAGTTGAACCAATGTTCCATGGTAACCAGAAACTTTGACATATTTATAGTTGACAGTGGCAGGGCAGGAAATAAAACCCAACCTTGACAATTGTAAAGTGGTGGAACGGACGGATGGATCGGTGGTGGGTTTTTCTTTTGGGATTTACACAGTTTTTCAAGTGCTCGCAAAGCGACCGCCGCCCATCAACTCTCGGGTCCCTTGGTGACTTATTAAGGGTTGCATTTAGCGGGCTTTGTGTCATTTCATATGCAAATTGGATTAAAAATGAATCGCATTTTACAATCCCGTATCTGTGTCTGTTTCCGTATATTTGGCGTTTTTCTGGCCACGCGCTTCCCAAATTAGGCCGCGTCTTATTGGCATAATGCCATAAATAACATTTCCTATTGCCCATTTATTAACTGGGGAAAATGGGAAATGCCTTTGATGTTGACAATTTTCATGGAGGCGCGTTGCGCATTTTGCCTGAAGCTGGACGCCCAATGGCAACCCTAAGCCTATCAAGCGATTAAGTTTTCCCAGATGCTGGTAGACTCTGATTTGATTAGACGTCTTGTTTAAGGTTGCTAAGCTCATGTCGTGCAATTAAATATGGAAAACTCCAGCAATTGGTCATGACATTTCGAAGGGGCATAACTTTTGCCATGACAGCTCGAGGAATTAGGGAAAAATAAGTAAGAAAGAAAAAGAAAATGGCTGTGACTGGGGGTTATGGGGGTATACCATAGTAGGGATATAGTTTTGGTATTAAATATTCTAATGAACAGTTTAAAAATATAGTCGAGAAATTAAGCAACACTTCTTGGATTTATTTGAATTTAGTTTTTCTAGTACGGCACCTCAGAGAATTGAAAATAAAATACTAAGAAAGGTATTCAATAGTTTGGATAAAGTTTTATTGTTTTTCAAAAGAAATTATTAAGGAATCGTCTTGAAATAAAGCTAAATTTTTGTAGAATCTTTTCTTAAATTTTTTTTATGGGAAATTATTAAGAAATCGTCTTGAAATAAATCTAGATTTTTGTAGAATCTTTTCTTTACATTTTTTTTTAGGAAATTATTAAGGAATCGTCTTGAAGTAAATCTAATTTTTTGTAGAATACTTTCTTTAAATTTTCGTTATATGGGAAATTATTAAGGAATCGTCTTGAAATAAATCTAAGTTTTTGTAGAATATTTTCTTTACATTTTCTATATCAAAGTATTAATAAAAATTGTGGTTTGTCAATCGTACTTAATGTATTTATAGTCAAAAGAGCCTTCTATATGTTGTACATTTTATTTGTGCTGCAGGACAAACTCATATTATAAAAGATTTTAGGTTGCCATTGCTTACACCTTGATCTATAAATATATACCTAAACTTTTGGTTAATGAATACCTTTCAATTCGTTAATAAATTAAATGTATACACATTTAAATTGTTAAAAACAAACTAGTCTTTCGGAAAACCCTTAACACCTACCCAAATAACAAATGTTTCTTTCAAAGTCCCTGTTGTTTGTACTTAGTTACCTGTCAAGTGTTCCGTAACCACTACCAATTAACCACCTTAAGTACCTTTAACCACCACTTTCCGCACTTCATAAGCGGGTAAATAACAAACCATTTACAAAACCAATATCATGATTTATATATCCTGCGATTTCCAGGAACCCCCATACTGATCTCGGACATGTCCTTGGTTATAGGTAGGTCTTTGGCCTGCAGCTTGCGTTTCCTGTGTCGTGGGGATCCTGGCCATGTGTCGTGTGCTCATTTGACTGCCGACTGTCACAACAGAATGTTAATGGTTTTTCGAAATTATCCTTTTCCCGCATTGTCCTCTGGCCAGGAAGATTTATGCCCCCTCCATTGTCAGCTATTGTTAGGGTTGTCCTGACTTTCACCTGGCCGGGCAAAGGCACAAATTTGTGGGCTGCAACAATGCTAATCAGAGACAGAGAATGTACAGATCTGAAGAGCTGTAACTCGACTCTTCCCGGCGATTTGTCAGATTGTAATTCTATATTCTATGGAAACCCTATTTCCCTGTTCCAACCCCCCGCCTGACCCCGATCTCTGATCCGGATCTGTGGTGTGGCGCGTGTTTTCAACAGTTTGTTGCAGATTTTGTGCATTTATCATGAGAGAGAGAGACCAACCCCCGAAAAGTTGGGAATGGGAATGGGAAATGGGATATGGAAAATATGGGAAATGTAACGCGGGCCGAGGCATGTGGCTTGGGTTTTAGTATTAAATTGTTTTGCGGTCGCCTCAGATAATCGGACAATCGTACAATATATTTTATTGGAGTGGCTTCAGTCCCCACAGAGGGCATTCTCCTCCTTAGAGCAGCTCATGTATAATTTAAATGAAATATCTCTGCCAATTGCTGGCATTAATCAGGCAAAAGTTGAGAGGGCTCAGAGGTAAATAACACTTCCTAAAAACCGGACTTAATCAGAGCTTTTCCAGCCAGGTTTCCTGCCCCACTCCATCAGCATTTCCCTCATCATTTTATTTCACTTTGGGGTAGATCAAACTCCTATATTTCCCCTCACAAAAACCGAAAATGACTGCACATTTGTTTTCCCACAGAGAGAGTCCGTTATTGATCACATTTTTTGTGTGTCGAAAAATACATATTTTCGAAAACTTTTGGCCACTCATAAAGCGCAAACACAGAGAGTGGAAGAGTGTCCTGGCCATGATAAATATAGAGCTTCCGGTTGGGGTAACTAAGACATCGGGCAGGCAAATGAGGACTCCCGACGGCTCCTCGGAGACCAAGAGAAATGGCTGCAATGCATACGTCATTTAACCCCTTTGCGCCATATTTTTCATAAGCTGCTGCCCCACTTTGGGTGATTTCTATTTTTTTTTTCGGCTCGTCTGGCTGTCTGGCAAAAGGATGCGTCGTATCCTGCGATAAAATATGTATGCGAAGGGGCCGGGCCGCACGTATAGAGACATTTATTGATAGATAGCAAACGCATCGCTTGAACCCTTTTACATTTGATGAACGTATCGAATTCCCCCCACATATTGGCCAAGAGCGGCAAATTTATGGCTGTTTGATTTATTTTAACTTTTAACACGCCCCAGCAAAATGCTGCCAAAGAGGCGTGCCGAATGGCATTGAAAGTGGGGGAGTTATTCGGTTCGTAGTATCCTGATTTCCGATTTTCGATTCTCCATTCCCAATTCATATGGGGTAGTTCCCCTTGACCCTTGATCTGAGCCCCACAAATCTCTTAACAACTCTAAGGGGGTCCTCTGGAGTCCTGGAGAAATCGGTTTGCTGGCCATTATTGAAATGTGCGCTTGTTGCGGATCTATAAAAAGAATTATAAACTCCCTTTATTAAACGACTTTATTTTATGTGCTGCATAAAAGAGAGTAATTGAAAGGCAGCTTAAAGTATACAACAGAAATTTGTGAGGATAAACTTCATGGGGGGATGGAGTTTATATATCACATTTTTTACTATCATATTTTCCTTTGATGTTGTGGCAGGAATTTTTTTTCTAACTAGAAATTTTGTTAATGTGGAGTTTTATTGTTCTCTGGGAAATATTTAACATTTTTCCCAGGCATAGTTGAGTTTTAAAGCTTTGAAATTAAAGATTTATTTATAAAGAATATAAAAAAAATGCATTTTAGAGGTTGTACAAAATTTGTGACTTCTTATAATAAATATAGAAAATGTATTAAATGTGGAAAAAATACAAATGGTTCTTTAAGAAATATTTTATATTTAAATAAGGCAAAAAACTATTTAAACCAAAGTTGGCTTGCTTTTTGGATTGGATTATAAGAACAACAGTTAATTTTAAAAGATTTTTTTTGTGAATACCTTAAGATAATATATCATAAAGATCATCTTTAAAGATATTTTAATGGAAACCTGAAAATTATATTTCATAAAGAAGTTATTTAATGAAAACAGGTAGATTCCATCTCATAAATCAGTTATTTAAGGGAACCCTTTACATTCTTGCTCATAAAAGAACCTTCTCTGCGTTCAAAAAACTCCTTTTTAAATTGCCTTGAAAAACCTTAAGTAAATATTAATTCATTTCCTGTTATTGTGTATGCAGTGTCCCCATAGTGGCTTTCAATTACTTCAGTTCGTTTGCACCCGATTTGCGATTCCGGGGCGGCATAAGGGCGCCCATCAGCGTTATTAAACCCGGCAACCTCCTTCACCTTCCGCCTTCCGCCTACCTCAATTCGCGGAATCCGGTCCAATCACAACTCCACACCATTTGCGTATTACGCTTCATTATGCAGATTTCTTGCCGCTGGAGTCGAGTTGAGGAGCGTTCTTTATCCTTCGCTCCGCTTATTTGTTATTGTTGCATGGCTTGCGGCTTGAAAAAATATTTTTATTTAATTTATTTATGAATGAAGCGTCGGGTTCAGTTGGGTGGTTGCCCGGGTTGGGTGGTGGGTTGGTGGGTAGGCCTGGTAATAAAGGCACACACTGACACTCACTCCCCGAAAGCGCAAACCCATTACCATTTCGCTGGTGGTGCCTACCGCATTGTCACATAGATAAGCCGCGTCTGGCTTAACTCATAAAAAAGTGCCGCCAAAAGGATAATAAACCAGGGCGAAGGAGCGAACGCGTGCGGATTTAAATTTCAACAAAAATAAACAGCAAATAGTCATGGATGAGGGAGAAAAAAACACTTGGAAAATCAAGTTTTTTAAGGAGTTCGTTAATAGTAAAATTAAATTCAGAGAAGTTTTCAAGTTTCAAAAAAGGTTTTCAAACGAAGTAAGATCTTAAAAACTTGTCTTTGAACCTTTCTCTTAAATAAACTTTATTCTAATGTGAAAATATACACCTTAAATTTAATTTAAATATTTTTTAAATTGTTTGCTCTCCTCCCAAAAATGGTGGCATCTAATTGCGCTCCTATTCAATTTTATTTCTTCTGATGTATGTTTCTAGGTAAAGTAAAGCCTTAGGTTAAGCCACAGAATTCATGGCCATGGTGGGAAATTTTTCCAAAACGTTTTCAACTCCAGTTTTGACTCAATATAATGACAATAATCAAAAACTCTCAGAGCCAACGTTTTCGTCTCGCCTTTTGTTATTTGCCGCCCCACACAGGCCGAGGCTGAGAAATGAATTTAAAATCAATTTGCGGTCAGCACACAAAAGCAGCCACGAGGTAAACCGCAAAGACAACAATTAAGCGTAACAAATGATTATGAATAGCCATTTTTCTACGCACGGCATGGCCTGTTCTTCGGTGAGAAACGTTGGCCGAATGTAATGATTTTTCTGACAGGGCTTGGCCGGCAAAGGTGGCTGGGATGAATGAATGAAACCGAGGAATTCCGAATACTTCCTCACATACTTAGGGCCTTGTGAATGGATTGAGGCGACGACAGACTGTCTGAGAAAAATGCTGGGCGAGAATGCGATCTAGTTTGGGGGGTTTACTCACGAGACGGCTTCTAAAAAGTGAATAAAGCTATTAATATGTTATACGATACTGCTGGAATCTAGGAAAATCTAAATCAGAAATCGTCAAAATTGTCAAAAATTGGCCAAAAATTATAAATCTAGTTTTGAATGCAGAAATGTTCTCCATGAAAAACCAAGAAGAAAAAACCAAACCACTCGGAAATCCGTTGAGTTTAAGCAAAGTTACGATAAAAAATCCACTGAAAAGTTCGAAATTTTTCAGCCAAAAATGTACCCATTTTTTTTTATAAAATGAAAGGCGTTACATCGTCAAAATTGTAAAAAATTTGACAAAATTTAGAAATCGAGTTTTGAATGCAGAAATGTTCTCCTTGAAAAACCAAGAAGAAAAACCCAAACCGCTCCGAAATCCGTTGAGTTTAAGCAAAGTTACGATCAAACACATGCGTTCCAATTGGAGCCAAGATCGCGTTAGTGTCAAATCGCAAATACCGTATGCAAGTGTGGAACGCATTCCACGGCGAAGATAGAAAAGAGAAACAAACGAAAAGAAGAAGAAAAAATTGCAAAAGTGTGGAATTGACGCGTGCTGCTGCTAAAAATCGTAAATAGTGCCAAAAAATCGTTGCACAATACATAATAAAGTTATTAATCAATTAAACTAACTGCATTTTATGCAGGGACACCAAATTAACCAATAAAAGTGTGAGTTTTGATTCAGTTTATGTATGTAAATGTGAAGTAAGCGGCGTTTTTTTTTCTCCAAAAGTGTGACAGCTATAAATGGAACGATAAAAAGCCAGAAATTGCCAAAGCTCCGAAGTGAAATTAATAAATAACAATGAGTTATGAATAATAAAGATATTTCTAAAACAATTAACAAGTGGTTATCAAATTAAAGCCACTAAAATGAAATAAAAACAACTGAGACTCCCGCGGACAATGTAAAGCATCAGAAGGCGCCGGTATGTACATGTGTGTGTATAGGTGTCTACGCAAGTTTGTGGGTGTGTGCATGGCAAGCAAACTCTCCAAAAGAAAATGTAAACAACGGTTTTCTTGCGGTTTATTAAAACAACAAACTTAGCGAACGCATGTAAACAAAGCAAATAAAAAAGTGCAATGCGGACTTAATTTTAATATTGTTCGCGTGTGAAATATTTACAGTTCTTTCCATTCCTTTATTTTTTTATTTTTTTTTATTGTGTATTAAGTGTTCTTATTTCTGTGAGTAAAAAAAGAGCTATAAAAGTGTAAAATTAATAAATAGTGCTTTTAATTCTTCGAGTTAAGTGAAGTGTTTTAAATAAATATTTAATACCTAATAATATCAAAAGGAAAGGAAGGAAAGAGACAAAATATCGTAAGTGGCAAAAATCGGACATGTGTGTGTGTAATAATTTAATGTCCATTCAATAAAAAAAAACACGAAGATGAAAATAAGCAAATCGGTAAGTGACAAATTAGTTAATTTTTATATTGAATGCATAATACAATTTTTATAACATTTGAACAACTTTAAAAAATGTTAAAGATGCAAAGTTATTGGCCAACAATATATTAAAATAGAAAACCAAAAATTTACGTGAAAACACGTGGAAGCAACATATGGTGTTATGACGTCCCACAAGCAAACTGTTTCAACAATAAGTATGTGCAGAATCTAAAAATATACTTTGTGTCGCCAGCAAAGCAAATGACAATAGCTTTACAGCCGCGGGTCGGCGCTGTTCATCGGCATTTGCTGCTTGTTGCTCAACTGCCCGGCTAGCTCAGTCGGTAGAGCATGAGACTCTTAATCTCAGGGTCGTGGGTTCGAGCCCCACGTTGGGCGAAAAGAAATTTTTTGTTTATTTTTCTTCTTCTTTATTCTTCTCATAAATTGTTGATTTTTAATCAAAAACATATTTTTTAAAACCTTCTTTCAACTGCATACATTCCCTAATACCTTTTTATGTGAAATTGGCCAAAGGGCATTTAAAAAACTGGCGACCGCATTGAATATTTAAGCCCTTATAAAATTGAATTAAATTAATTTGGCTGACAAATATTTACTGAATGTGTGCAAGTGAAAGTCATTGTTCGGATTACACAATATACGCGCATGCATAATTGCACAACGGTTCAAAAGCGTATGAAAAATTCAAAAAGTGCTCGAACCGGGAAGAAGAGCCAGAACCCCTTCTCAACCAGCCGCAGGACAATTTATAAATTTAACAAAAAACCTTACACAAAGCGGTCTGTGAACGGCAAATAGAGCAGCACAGCTCACAGACTCCCATTTCATTCTGTGTGTTCCATGGAATATTTTCAGTTTGCAGTAAAAATTAGAGTGGGATAAACAAATACATTTATTACATGGCGAATACAGCCAACAAATCCCAGTCAGCCCAGGTTTTATTTGTGCGTGCCACGCCCCCACAGCCAGGGATGGCCAGAGGCGACGGACGGGCGGGCGGTTGGGCATACACGTGACTTTAAAGCTCAGGGGATTACATTGAACGCAGTTTTGTGTGGGATTTTCGTATGCAAAAAGCTTAGGAAATTAATGCGCAGAAGGAAATGCATTTAAATTATGTGGGTGAGTGAGTTGCGGTGGAAGGAGGGAGGCGTGGTTTTTTCACCAGCCGAGGTGTCCGCCGTGACGGAGGGACAGACAGCTGCCAACCGCCCGCATTAATTTATAATTTCGCCCGAGGAGGTTTACACATTTAATGGCATTGGCAACGGCGGCGGCGGCGGCGGCTTACAAATGAATACAAATTGCAGTTTGAACTTTGGAGTTTACTATTTTGTAATTAACGGGCAACATTTTGCATCATAATTCCCGCGCGCAGCGAAAGTATTTGGGAATTTAATTAAGTTGCATTGGCCACGCAGATTTATACGGAGTAGCAGCAGCAGGGTGGCTGTTTCCTCCTTTCGGCCAACCCTTTGGGCCGCAGAATTTCTTGAGCAAAAGTTTTTTAATACCCCAGAACGTCCAGAAAAGGGAACACATAAATTTTGTCGGCTCGGGCAAATAAAAATTATGCAGCAGTTTTTTAAACGTTATTGAAAGGAGCGATGTCCCTGAGGGTTGGGTTGGGTTGGGTACTGCCTCGTAATGCAGAGGTCAAACGTAGGAAATCCAGGCAGATTACACGATTTGCTGTTCGGCAACGTTTTTTACATTTTAAACCCTGTTGATGGGTGCACTGGAAAACAAAAGGTATGGTGAAATTTCGATTTTGAGAACTGTTGATGCTTTTTAGAAAGTGTTAATAGGTATTTCCCTGCCTGAAATATGGAATTATAGATACTTCTTCTAAACGAAACTATGTAATCTTCTAATCATTTTCTGATTTGTTAATTATTTCATAAAATTTCTCTCCGTGTATATCTGGGCAACCTTTTTGGCAGCCACAGTGCTGATTTGACTCACCTTCTGCTGACGTATGACATTGCAGCATCAATTGCTCATGAGCACACGTAATGAAATCGCTTGGAGAATGGATGGATATATGGATGGAATGAGAGGGAATGGCTTGGGTTGGGCTTGGAATGGGAATATATATTTCTCGGCCGAGGTTGAGGGCATGTCGCTCGCTGTTGTTGCCCTTGGTCATTAACAGCGTTAAGCCCGGGACCAGACCGCGCCGGAAGGATGTCGTGGCCGGGGTGACGTGTGTGTTTGCACCGACTCCCACACCCCACACACCCCACACACACCACACACACCCATCCATCCATCCATCCTGCGAGTCCATGAGCGTTGTCATTAGCGCTGCTCGTGCGCCGTTATCCCTTTTTAATAAGGTTTACTCAGCATTTTTTGTGCCGGCTTGCTTCGTTTTTCATTGTTTGTTTGCCGGGGACCTTGAATCCCCTCTCCGCTTTTCCATTGCAGATATGTTGTGTTTATTATGCGAGATTTGCGAGAAATTGAACACAGCACCCCGACCCCGCGGTCTGAGCATCAATCAACGCTAAGATTAATAATGGTAAAGTTCAGGAAACCCTTGTTTTTTTATGAGCCAGGCAGCTAATTGTAAATGTTTTAGGGAGAGGGTTTGGAAAATCAGTGTGGAATTTATAGAACTCAGTTGAAATCATCGTGGAATTGGGGTGAAAAAAATTTTAGAAAACTAATATTAAAAGGTATAAGTTAGTGTGTTTATAAAGGTTTAATATATTTAAAACAATATTATACTAATCATATTAATCTCAGGAATACAGTTTGCAGAAAATCCTCTCCCTGTTCTGTATCTTCCCATTAATTGGCATGTAGGAATCGTAGGCCTGATGAAATAACCCTATTATTATGCCAATACCGCTCTTGTAGATAAATCAGTGTTCTGCTGGCTTTTCTGAGGAAAGAATTCCCTTTATGGTTCGATCAAGTTAATTTGATTCACACTCACGCTTCGCTCTGCCACACACACACCTTGTGATTCGCTACTCCACCTTGGGATGGCTTCATTCCACGTTCCCCTTTTATGGACGACTATTTCCTATTGTGCCAGAACCATTATCCATTATCTAACCAAATATGCAATGCACTTGGCGATGCAATCAGCCTGCCATTCCCTCGACTAATCTGTCTACGTGCCGCGCACACCACATCGCAGTGTCGCTTAAAAAAATAGATTTAATAATGGGCAAAAACCTTGAGCGTGCACTCGAAATTAAATTGTTATCAAATCGATCAAAGCCACAGCATCATTATCTCTGCATTAGCTGCTGAGGCAAAAAAAAACCACAGAACAAAGGCGGGCTGAAGCGAGGAAAACTCGCTTGATAAGCGATTTAAAATGCAGCGAACCAGCTGGAAAATGAGGGGGGTTTTTTCTGCAGCAGCCCCACCTCCCACTTCTCCTTTCTTTGGGGGGAGGGTACTGTGTTGAGTGGGTTTCGTGTCCGGCGCCTGGACACAGCAATAACTTCTAATTAATACACGAAGAGCATAACGAAAGCTAATTATGAAACTAATGAGCTTGTTGGCAATGCAACAGCGGCGGCAGTAACAAGAACCAGACCAAGAAGCACGAATCAGCCAGGAGCAGCAGCAGACCAACTTGCCAAGCTGTAGGTAGCCAGGGGGGTCATGGTAAAGAGGGGGCACCTGGCTCCAAGTGTTAACGACGCTGTGCTCAACATGCCGAGCGCCGCTCCAGGTGCGAAATACCACAGAAGAGTGAGCGCGAACGTTTCCACTCGGTCACCCGTATAGTCACACACACAGACTTGACTAGATGCACTGGGAGAAATTTCTGAAAGCAAAGAATATTAATTACCACAATTTTTAATTATGAAAAAGAAATTACAGCTTGAAAAAGGGAATATTTTAAAAGGAAACTTAGACCCCTTGATTTACATTTAGATGTGTTTAGACTTTAAGGAAATTTCTTTTATCTAAAACATAGAAATATATCATATATCAAAATTACCTGGAAATATTTATTTCTCTCTCTGCTTTAGCTTGTACGCAGATATTTCATTTCAATTTCCTTTTTGGTTGGCGCGTCTTTTTAGCATACTTGATTATGGTCTTTGGCCGGCCAAAGGAAAGGAGGCAACGAAGATGGGGCTGGGCCCTGGCCGTCGCCGGCCATCAGTCACTTATGCTCATGGCCCGTCACTCAAACCGGGCTCACACTCATACACACACGTTCAAAGCACACACAACGCCCCAGCGTTGGTCCACACCTTCCTCTTCTAAATAACAGAGCGGGACGCGGTCTTGATGGACGGAGGAGACCACGATGACTTCGTTCCACGATTGGGGGGATGGTTAGCGTTGGTGCTGCTCCGTCCGGTGAGCCGCCGCTACTGTCATTATCTTGTTAACTTGTTGTTACGTCAGCCGGGCAGCGAGTCTGCCTGCGAGCTTGCATGTACGCGGCGGCAGGACAGCAGCGATCGGTGGGTTGGAACTCGCGGAGTAACTCAAATGGAACTATTACAATTATCAAAGTAATATCTTGGAACACACAAATCCGAGTGTCGCGAGATATGAAAACAAAGTGGAAGCGTTCTAAAAAGGTTGAAGATAAAAGGGGGTTCGTTTTATTCTATGAGCAGACCGGAGAAAAAAATTTGGTTGAGCATATTTTGCAAGCTCTGATTAAAATACTTAACAATCTGGGAAATAATATGCCGAAAAAGAAAATAAGGGTTTTTCTTACAGATTTTGGAATTGAAAGTTACAAAACACAATTTTTTTTAGTACAATGTCTTAGGTTTTATGTCAAAGTAATATTTATTATTTAGGTTGATAAATTTTTAGTTGACTTACTAACTTATATTTTGCTGTTATAAATAATACACAGATTATAGATAATAAACGTGTTATGCTTCCTAAAATTTATTAATTTAATCGCGAGTAAATTTATTTTAAAAGCCACTTTAAATCTACATTTATTGTTTTAATTTTTGTGGGTTAATCAAAGTTTGAACATCTTATATCTAAGCCGAAAAGACCTCATTTCGCTTTGGAAAGCTGCTTTGTCTATGTTTTTATGAGGTTAGTAATAAAAAATACATATAAAAAGCGTACAAATTAAAAAAAATGGTATGTAATTTTTTATAATTCCACCGATTTAATAAGGGAGTTACATATTTTTATAATTTTATTTTTTCTTTATAAATTGCCCAAATAAAATAAGATTCACATCTGCAACACTCGCTTGCCCGCGAGTGTTGAATGCCCTGAACCCACATTAGTGCTCACTTACAGCGTCATCGTGTGTATCTCGCTTAAATTCGTCTGGCCAGGCCCAAAACCCGTACTCGTACTCGTACCCATACCTCTTTCCAGTCCAATTCCCATCGCCTGTGCCCGTGCCCTTGCCCCCGCACCCTGCCCCCGTCCATGGCCTTTTCCAATGTGTAATAATAATATACACACAGGTGTCCCAGGCTCTTTTGGCCAAGGGGGCTATGCCAGCTTCGTACCTCATCAATAAGCCTCGAAGGAGGAGGGAAGGGACCAGTGCCGGGCATTGGCGCTGCATGTAGCACATGTAGCGGCGATTACGCGTAATAATCATCATAATCAAAAGTCGCAACACGAAATGAGTTTCGACTTGTTTGTGGCGGCTGCTTCTGGAGGATAACCAGTCCCGCGCTCCACATAGAATTGATTAATATTGGCCCTGGCCATCGGAAATGCGCCGGCTCCCGAGCCCTCTGATTACGACACGACATCGTCATAGTTACCAATGGAGGAGTGGAGTTCCATTCTGGCTAAGAGGTAGGAGGTGCCACGGTCCAGTTCCTGACCCATCAAACTAATTTGGCGGCATCAATCGGCAGCGGTGGCAGCAACAGCGGCTTACTGGGAATAACATTGGCCCAGGCTCACAAAATGGATTAGGACCGGGGCCAGCGATAATTAACATTAGCCAAGAGAGTGGTAAAAACAACTTTCTTCATCATATGCGGAAATTATTCTCGTGCCTCTTTGCCGGAATGCTGTGTAATTAAGGGGTTTAGGATGGAAAGGATGGTTCCATTTAGAACCTCATGGAATTATGATGTAATTACGAGGGGGTGTTGCGAAAATAAGCTAGGAGGAAGTTCTTCGTGAATCATTGTAAAATCCCTGATATTGCAGGTGATATTCATAGACTTTATATGACATCTTAGCTCTCAGTTCCGCATACCTGTCCATCTCCTTGAGCTGTTTTATGGCCCTCAGACATTTTGTTGTAACCCAGCATGTACGGGCCACAATCTTGTGGCGGCCACAAGATCAGACACTAGCCAGGCCAGGTAATTCCTGGCTAAGAGAACCATTTTGGCTCTGGCTCTGGTCTGTTCGTGTTTTTCGCCGCAACTCTATAAACACAAAAAATAATAATTAACTGACCATCAAATCAACAGCACGTACTCCCTACGTGAGCATAATTTTGCTCCCTGCACACCTTGATTGCCGATTTCGATATGTTGGGTAGAGCTACGTGCGAAAACGAGAACTAAAAGTTGACCTGCCTGGTGGCTTTCTGGCTAAAACTAAAGCCTGAAGTCCTAGCCCCTGGCAGGGGGATGGAAGCTGGAGACATTGGCCTAAGTGCGTTGGCCGCATAATTAATATGGCGAAATGCGGACAGGACAGGGCTTTCCTGTCATTGCAACGGGGTACAAGTCCAGATCCCTGCCCTGCGCATTTGCATTTGATTTATCCCTCGTGCTCGAGCTCTCAGAGGCGGTCATAAAACTCGGCTCAAGTGCAAATGCGCTCAAATCTGCACTAAGAACC